>CAUYQG010049383.1:0-32738 GCA_963574415.1 Tarsius wallacei | reverse complement strand
ATGTAAAAACAAGAACCACAGGATTATATCATTAGATACAGAAAAAACTTTTGATAAAATCCTGCACCCCTTCTTGATAAAAACCCATGAACATGGAATATTTTTCCACTTGTTTGTATCATCTTTGATTTCTTTGAGCAGTGTTTTGTAGTTGTCATTGTAAAGGTCTTTCATGTCTCTGGTTAGGGAGATGCCAAGGTATTTCATTTTTTTTGTGGCTATTGTGAATGGCATTGTGCTTTTTTGGGGGGTTTTGTTTGTTTATTATCAGTGTATAGAAATGCGATTGTCTTTTGCACATTTATTTTATATCCTGAGACTTTGCCAAAGTCCTTTATCAGTGTAAGGAGATTTTTGACAGATTCTCTTAGGTTTTCAAGGTATACAATCATGTCATCTGCAAAGAGAGATAATTTGACTTCCTCTTTACCTATTTGGATACCCCTGATTGCCGTCTTTTCTCTGATTGCTCTAGCCAGGACTTCCAATACTACATTGAACAGGAGGGGCGAGAGTGGGCATCCTTGTCTCGGTCCAGTTTTCAGGGGAAATGGTCCCAATTTTTGTCCATTTAGGAGTATGCTGGCTGTGGTTTTCTCATAGATGGCTTTTACTAATTTGAGGTATGTTCCCTGTATGCCTAGATGTTCAAGGGTTTTTATCAAGAAGGGGTGCTGGATTTTATCAAAAGCTTTTTCTGCATCTAATGATATAATCATGTGGTTTCCGTTTTGACATCTGTTGATGTATTTAATTACATTTATGGTTTTACAAATGTTGAACCAGCCTTGCATCCCAGGGATGAAGCCTACTTGGTCATGATGGATGATTTTTGAGGTGTTGTTGAATCCGGTTTGCTAGGATCTTGTTGAGAATTTTGGCATCTATGTTCATCAAAGATATTGGCCCGTAGTTCTCTTTCTTTGTTGGGTCTTTACCTGCCTTGGGTATCAATGTGATGTTAGCTTCATAAAATGATTTGGGGAGGGTTCCATCTTTCTCAATCACCTGGAATACCTTCAGTAGGTTTGGTATGAGCTCCTCCTTAAATGTCTTGTAGAATTCTGCTGGAAAGCCATCTGGTCCAGGGCTTTTTTTTGTAGGTAGTTTTCTTATTACATAGTCAATTTCCTTGATTGTTATTGGTCTTACGACATGTGCTGTTGATCTGTTTTGCTCATGCTCCCTTTCTTCTCCTTGTAATCCTCTCCCACTCTTACCTAGGCATGGATTCTGGGGGTGGTGCTTTTAAAATTATTCTATTTGAACGAGGCTGGGAGTTTGCTGAAGAATCTTATAAAGAGGCACAGGACAGTACACTGAAGGCAGACTTCAGCTCAGTTAAGACTTCTTTCAAAACCCTCTCACCAAACTCATGACATACTTTGGCCCAGGACATGGCTGCCATAATGTCTCAGA
Organism: Tarsius wallacei; assembly: GCA_963574415.1. Taxonomy (NCBI): domain Eukaryota; kingdom Metazoa; phylum Chordata; class Mammalia; order Primates; family Tarsiidae; genus Tarsius; species Tarsius wallacei. Next base: position 31,319 of record CAUYQG010049383.1, on the reverse strand, counting down.
TTTGCTGGTTAGTGTGGTTAGTGTAGAAGAGCCCATAAACCAGAGGACTACCCTAGTGCCATTTGGTGATGTTTGCTTTTCCTCTGTTTTTACCCCAGATCACAATCTGCAGTGTTCCTCAGCTAGGAGGCTATGCCTGGACAATAAAATTGGCTTCTGCTTCCTGCCATTCTGCAGTACAGCAGTATCTATTAAGATACTCTCTACTTCTCTCTCTGTAATATTATTTTGTGGGCCTCTTTTTTAGGAGTACCACATGTATCAAATTAATTTTTTTAGAGTTGGGGGTACATGGAGGATTTACTACATAAGTCAATTGCATGCACATGAGCTTTCTTTCCTTCTGGTAGGGGACCTGGTATTCTGTGTGGTTGTGTGTTCCTTATCCCTCCTCCAGCAGTGTCCAGCATCTGATCTTCTTATGTGTCCAGTGATTGGGGCTGGCTTCTGAGTGACAGCATGTGATATTCAGCTTTTTTGTTACCATGACAGTTCACTTAGAATGACGGTCTCCAGTTGCATTCATATTGCTGCAAGGGACATGTCTGTGTTCCTCTTTATGGCTGCATAACATTCCATCGTGTATATGTATCACATTTTCTTTATCCAGTTCACTTTTGATGGGTTTCTGGGTTGGTTCCATGTTTTTACTATTGTGAATATTGCTGCAATGAACATATGTGTGCAGGTGTCTTTCTGGTAGAGTGATTTATATTCCTTTGGGTATATTCCCAGTAGTAGGAATGCTGGATTGTATGGCAGCTCAAATATAAGTTGAGAAAACACTGTGGACCTTTTTAGACTGAAATTATTTTTAGCAAAATCCACAGCCTGTATGTATAGTTCCTAACATTCACTCTTATTTTTCTCTAAATTTCATGGTATCTGTCTTAAACTTTTAATACTTCATCATTCAAGTCGTGGGTAATTTCATTGTTACAATGAAGTTGAAGTTTTATTTTTGCTTTGTTATTTTTCTTGATTTCAGGGGACTTCAAAGAAGGAGTATTGAATAAAAATGTCCTTACTTAGTCTTTTAAAAATATTCACTTTTTTTTTTTTTTGAGTTGGATTCTCACTCCATTGCCCATGCTGGAGTGCTGTGGCATGCTCACATCGACCTGCTGGGCTCAGGCGAACCTTCCACCTCAGCCTTCCAAGTAGCGGGAACTACAGGTATGTGCTGCCATGCCTGGTGAATTTTTTGATTTACTGTAGAGATGAGGTCTCGCCAAATTGTCCAGTCTGTTCTTGAACATGTGGCAATACCCTCACCTTGGCCTCCCAAAGTGCTGGGATTATAGGCTTGAGCCACTGAGCCCAGCCTATAAATTCATTTTTAAAGTATGATATCTCAAATCTGCATAATTTTATGAATAGAGTGCTCAGCATAATATTTTGAATGAGTGCATAAAGAAATATCTTAAGCAATTTTTGTGCAAACTATGTGACCATTTAAATAATATATAAAAGAACCATAATGAAAAATGCACATACAAATAAAGGTTGTTTCACTTATCTATGGATGCTTAATAAGTCATCCCCAAAACTAATGGCTGCAATCTTTTGATTGCTCATGATTCTGCGCATCAGAATTCACGAGGGCTCAGTGGACATGGTTCCTCTCTGCTCCTGGCGGTGTTAGCTAAGGGGGTCTGAATAGGGGTGTGGAGCCAAGACAGTTTCCCTCACAGATCTGTTGCTGGGTGCTGAACACACATCAATTCTCCTCATGGCCAATCTCCCACTGGCCTCTTTACATGGTAGCTGCTTCTGAGATAACCAAAAGTCCAATAAGACCTTGGACCTGGAAGCTACTCGGTGTTACTTCCTCAGCATACTATTGGTTACAGGGTCAGTCCAGATTCACACAAAGGGGAAACAGACTCTCCCCTTACAGGAGGAGTGATACAGTCACACTGCAAATGGGCTTGCAGAATGGGAGGGGTTATTGCAGCCAACTCTAGAAAAAATCTACCACAAAAGACTATCTTGTGATGACTCTAACATCAGCTATTTCAATATAGCAATGAAATCGCTATATTTGCTTCAGCTTGCAATTTCAATGCAAAATTCCATCTTTAACACTGTGCAGTGATAGGTTTACATGAGGGCAAAAATAATTTATGCACTGACACCTGCGATATGCAAGCTCACTTTCAATTCACCCTCATCTAACAAATGCTCTAACTGGCCCTAACATCAACAATTATGACAACATCCTTCCCAGAGTGGTTGCTTCCTGGAGCGTGCCCAGCCACCTACCACCAGGTGTTTCCAATTACCTGCTCCCACTCGAATACCCAGGTAAGCCATTCTAGAATTCATTCCTGGCTCAGCAGGAACAATATAAAAGCCCTGGGCATGCAGGAGGAAGTTTCTTTACACTCATGACCACCTGACTGTCCATCTCCCTGCTCTTTGTTCCTGAACCTGCTGCCTAAACCTGTTGCTGGAACACCGGTTCTGACCTTCTTATGACTGTATTCTTCAAGCTCGTCATCCTGACCATCTGATTCTGTCTCTTGGTCTGACTCTGACCTTGAGAATTCAACTTATTGGTGGGTTCTAGGCTCCCTAGAATGGCAGGTCCTAGTCTTGCCACAGGTCTCTTTGTTCCAGTGTTGACAAATAAAAACTATATACACATCATATTGCATACATTAAGGTAGATGTAAATAGAGCTTTACAGGAGTAGTCTGAAATAATCTGAAACAGCACTGTCCAATAGAAGTATAATGTGAGCCACACTTGTCATATAAAATTTTCTATCAGCCACACTAAAAAAGGTAAAAAAAAAAGGTGAAGTTAATCTTGATGTTTTATTTAACCCAATATATCATTACTGAGATATTTCACATTCCTTTTCTATTAGCTCAGCATGTATTTTGCCCTCTGGGCACTTCTTAATTCATAAGAGTCACACTTGGGATGCTCAGTAGCCACATGAGGTTGTGGTTACTGCACTGGGCCATGAAGGGCTAAAGCTAGCTTTGAGCTCAAGAAGGAGAATGGACCTTGCTACGTGATACTCTACCCTAATCATATTTGCTAAGGGACTCTGCTGGGACTTCTTGGAGGAGGTCTCCTCATTTTCTCTATAAAAGAGCTGGTGGAATAATCCCCCTCTCCTCCCTCCTTTGTAATTGTCTCCACCTCCTGACTTCTTCTGTAGTGATTTCATCAGTGATGGCAACTAGGAGAGCTAGAGCTTGAAAAGTGGTACAACTAGCTCTTAATTCACAGGTATTTGACATCTGAATGCCTGCCTCATTCATCCACAAATGGGCTGTCATACCACACCCCTTTCGCCAGTTGGGATACCTGAGAGTAAACACCTAAGAAGCACTTGTGGGTTTGAAATGTGGTGCTGAAGAGAGGAGGCAGGTGTTCTCAAATTTTAGTGTGCGTTAGAATCACCTGGAAGATTAGAACGCAGACAGCTGGCCCCTTCCAGCCCCAGAGTTCCTGACTCAGTGGGCCTGGGTGGAGCCAGAGGAGTGTGCATCTGTAATAAGCTCTAGATGAAGCTACGGCTGCTGGTCTGGGAGCCACACTGAGAGCCTCTGTGGTGGCCAGAGTTCAGACTTGGATAAGACATCTGCAACTAAACCCCAGCCCCACTTACTAGGCAACTTCTGGTAAGTTACTGAATCTTCCGGAGTCTCAGTAAAATGCAAATAATAATAATACTTGCCTTATGGGGCTGTTTTTAAGATTAAACTAGTTAACATATGTAAAGAGTCTGGGACATAGGAAGTGCTCAAGAACTATTACTTATGACGATGGCAATGATGATAACTTGAGAGAGTTACTGGTGCCTGGGAGAATCTAGTTCATCTCCATAACCAAACCCTTGCACCCATAAATAGCATGGGGAAGGAAGAATGGCAGGGCGGGGTGAATTAAATCTTGATTCTGTTAGTCAGAGCCTCCGAATTTAATAGCTGGAAGGGGCTTGAGAGATGTTCTCATTCAATTAGGCTCATTTTAGAGATGAAGCAACTGAAACCAGAGAGATTGAGTGGCTTGCCTAAAGTCTCATGCTATGTGCTAGACAGAGCTGGGGCTAGAACCTCTGCCCTCTCTCTTGTATTCTTTCTATTGTGTTATGCTAACCCACATTTCCCAGATAGCTGTGTCTAGGAATGGATCTTCCTGAAGAAATGTCAATGGTGGTTAGGAATAGCTACGTGGACTTCTGTGAGCTAAGCTGGGCATCGACAAGGTTGTCAATAGACACATATGGTGTGCCTGCTAGGTGCCAGGCACTGTGCTAGAGTCTGGGGCTATGCCATATAGGGACAGACAAGGAAGACACTGTGCTGGCCTATGAGTTTCTAACATATATATGGGGAAAAGGGTGCTAAGAGTCCAACACCTGATTTAAGAAAAAACTTCTGAGACAGAGGTTCCAGGTAGTATCAATGAGCCATCAGGTGCGGCTCCTTTCTAAAACCTTCCCCCTAATAACTAAAGCTATCTCCACCCACCACTCTTGCTGAGTCAAGGCAGCTGTCACCAGGTGACTTGTCCCTGTGCCTACTGCTCCCAGCCTCCCCAATCCCTTATCATGGAGGAAGACCTGACATATTCTGGGTGAATCAGAGCCTCAAAAACATTAATAGTAAGAGACATAAAGGATGAACCAGCAAGGCAGTGTTGAGCACCAGAGTTATGAGACTATCATCAGGGTTAGAGCTGGCTGGAGCCCAGTTCCTCCTAATCGGAGGTGCGCAGAGCCCAGCCTGGAGAAGACTTGTGTGGGTGAAGAAGTGGGGAGAGGGGGTACCAAGGGGAGACACCTATACAGAGGAAAGTAGATCTCACTTCCAGTTCCTGTGAAGCACCTCAAGGCTCCTTATGCTAAATCTCCTTTTCCCTGAAATTCTTTGAGTTGGTTTCTGCTCTTTGTGCCAACAAACTTGGATGTAGACAGCTAAAGAGCAAACAAGACTTCTAGACTCACAAGGCTATGGGACTGGTAGGGTGTCAGCTCTGTGCTCAGTGCTAAGAAGGCAACTCCACGGGGGGCCCCACCTGTGATCTCAGGATCCAGTGGGGAAGACCCGTGTGCCCAGTCAGCTACCACAAGAAGCATGGCTGATGGGAGAGGTGCCAATGAGAAAGAAGATGTGGGAGCGCAGAGGAGACAAGGCACATCGGAGGAGGAGTGCTCATTAATCCATGGCCCTGCGGTCCCCACCACTGAGGACCGCCCGCCCTTTGCTGTCTCTGAAGCTGACAGGCTAGGACAGATGCCATCTTTGTAACTGAGGACCTTGTGTCCCATGAGACTAGCTCATTGAAACTCATTTCAAATCTTTTCCCCCAATTCCATCACAAAAATCAGGATGTTCCATTAAAAGTCACTGTTCCACTTGGTACTTTTGAAAATATGCTTGAGTAGAATTAGATTTAATCATTCTTCCTTTAATTTTTATTTGCTAAATATAAAAAAATCCCACTATACACAGTATATGAGCTTTGTTCTTTTGGGCGGTCAAATCCCTCTTACTAACTTGATCCCACCCATGAATGCGATGTTGTCATAATGATTTCCTAGATGCTGACTTTGCAATGTCCTCTACAGACACAAATGAAAAGGGAAGCCAGTTACATTTAAGAAAACATCGACTGTAACAATAATATTTGAGTGTAGTGATACAGGAGGAAAGAAATTTCACTATATACATACAAACAAAAATCTAGAGAAAACTCCCCCCTCCATATAAGGGTTTGTCCACACTACTGAAAACTAAAAAAGTGCCTTTATGTTCTCCAAGATTTAACATAAAAATTAAGAGAGCTTCTAGAAGTTCAATTATTTTAAAAACACATACATGGTCAGAGAGTTTTTTTTAAAATTAAGTTTAACGCTAGATGAAATCAAGAAAAATAAGTAGAAAAACAAGCCTGCGATGAATTAATAATTTCAAAATATTTAACTTATCATGTCTTTGAAAACTCTAAAATATCAAACAATATTTTAAAAAATTGTTAGAGAAACTTAAATGATCAGACTCTAAGGACGAACATTTGTTTTTCAGTGGGTTAAATTTTCAGTAGTCGACAAGTACCAACAACTGTTCAAAATTGTTAGGAAAAAAACCTATTACTAAACAACACTATACGTAATGTCATCTAAGCAAATGCTAAAGGTCGGGTTTTGAGGATCACCCTTTTCTGTTAATATAACACAACATTTTTCACATTCACTTAATGTGAATGAACAATGTCTTCATTGTTTTCCTGAACACTAATTTAGTGTTGTATTTTTTGCTTGTGTCAATGAGTGTCAAAATATTGTTCTTTTAATACATGAAAGTATTTGCATAGAGCTTTATTACTGATCTTCAGATGTTAGCCAGAGGCAAAGTAAAACAGAGACGCTCCAGTTGAGAAATCTCACTCGCAATGAAAAGCAAGAGTCTTAACATATTCTGTTTTCCTGCCAATTTTTCTCTTAAGTACACAATGATTTACTTACTCCACAATTGGTGAAATTAAAAGCAATGTTGGAGACTACAAAACTATAAGAATCCCTTTCCCTAAAAATGAAACAGAAAGTCTGCAAGGAGGCATACAAAACTCTAAGAGGTAGTGCTAAGATTTAAGATCCTGACATGAATTAAAAGACAATCTGATATAAACCAATTACAGAAAAGGAAAGAAACATGGTGTTTTCAACAATGAACTGAGAAACACATGGGCAATTTTATTAAGCTATGCCTTTCTGCATCATCTCATCATTCAATGCTCAGTTGCTTATAAATGCTTGCATTTGTCTCATTAAGAAAAATAAAAGCACCACATCTCTGTCTCCTCAAAGTTGAAGAGTCCACAGTCAGGTATCGATGCAGTTTTCAATTCTGTTTTTTCCCTTCCTAACACCAATCATCTTGCCATTTGGTACTGGCTGAAAAGACAAAATGCCCTTTCAGAGAGCGCAGGCTCCAGCTGACGGTTACTCACGATGAAACTGCAGGGCTGTACCCAGGCTGCGGGGTGGGAGCGAGCAGTCTCAGAACTGGCTGCCAGGACCAGCTAGGAAAGGCCATGTTCACGCGGCGAGCAACCAGACCAGCCTTTCAAGTCAAGTGTTGGCTTGTAGACATATAAGTTAATCAGCTATGAAATAACCACCACAATGTACTTATTGATCACACAGGGCTTATGACGCAACTGTTGGCCCGAGAGGATTTGTGCTGCATTTTTTCAGCCTCCAGCCTTCAGAGAAAGAGCACTTTGAGGTGGTGTTTACAAAAAGGCAGATGTTAACTTCATGATCTGAACCTTCCTGGGAAGATGAGCAACATGTTGGGTCTTCAAAATAAAGCATACCAATCCCATCACATTCACATCCCTGTTCACTTTCCAGAGAACCTGACAGTGTTTTCATTGCATTGTACTTATTAAGAGCAAGAGTATTTAGAAAGTCTCAAACTGATACATTTCAAAATTAATTTGAAGTGTTTTCCCCTAATTTTTTTTCTTTGCTTTGAGCCCTAGGGAATGTTGATTCTTTTGTTTATGAATCAGTAACATCAAAGATTAAGCATTTGCTCCAAAAATCATAAATTTATATTTTATATAAATCAGTATTTTAGAAAGCTGGCAGCCTTAAAGTACTAGTATGTATACAGGTAGTTTAGTGCACTTTAACTGCGCTTAAAAATGAGTCCGTAAATACATGTACTAATCACATTTTCTGCTCAACCTTTGACTCCCATTTCTACTAAATTCTTTCTCAGATCACAGAGGGGAAAAAAAGGTGGGTGAGGGGTACTGTTGGTGCGAGAGCTCTAGGACATGTTCTAAGGTGCTGTTAAACGTGGGCCATGGGTTGTCCAATAGCAATAAACTAACCACTTATATACCTAATCGTGAATTGTACCCCACATCTTTAAAATAAAAAAATTAATTAAAAATAAAATAAAATAAAAAACCGGAAACCAACAAACTAAAGTGTCTTCTCCCATTAGGCCAGCCCCATCATTCTGAACTGTCCTCTAGAGTGTATCTTCTTAACTGAAGATGCAAAAGAACTCCGATATAAGTTCAGTGAGAGGACTATGCAAGTGGGCTGAAGAATCCGTGAATTAAGTCTTTAAGAGAAACATTCAGTAAATCAATTCTCCAAGGGCACAGAGATAAAGGCCCAGAGTCAACTGACTGCCAAGTGATAAATCTCCCACTCCCAGGGCACTGTCCTCGCTCTCTGGCTAGGCCCAGATTGCATGTGGGCAGACATTAGAGACCACCGCCAATGTGAAGATGAACGTGCTTGATGGTATGACAGGTACACAACTGCTCCTTCCTTTCTTTTTTTTTCCCCCTAGAATGTCCTGTCTGTGACTGATTCTAGAAAAAAATTGATTAAAAAATCAAGTATGGTATTTCTAACAGTTCAATGAACTGCAGGTTAGCCCCAGGGAAAACAATGGGACGTGCTAGTCATCATGGTGGCACAGAGATCTAGAAAGCAAAAATAAACCGTTTCCCAGTTTGCACAACTCTGTCTACCACTCAGTAGATTCGTTTAAAACATTGCTAGGACCACTAGCAAAATTATTAATATTGAACATCTGCCCCTAAGAGCAAGCTGTGACCCCAGTTGGGGGGTTCAGGTGTGCAGCTCACTTGGGGGAAACAGCGCCACCTGCTGAAGCTGCAACCCACCGAGCCGAGACATCACTCTTGGCAGGCACCCCCCCACTCCCACCTAGCCAGTTCGGAGGGTCTGCAGGGCAAAGGGCCTGCCTGTTTGCTTGTCCCATCCAACTCCTCAAAGCACTACTGCGGCTGGGGGTTAAGAGTAAAGAAGTGAAGAAAAATGTTGTTTGTGTTTGTTTGAAATGATCTTGTTCCCAGCAGTAAAAACAGTGCTGGTAACTTAGGAGGCCTTTCTGTGGTCATACGTGTACTTTTATACAAGATGGGAGACAACACGACTACTTAAAGCTGGGAGTGTGTTGTGAGGGTAAATATGAAACACACACTCAAAATGAACATACATATGTAGGATGTGAGAGTTGAGAGAATCACAGAAACAAGAGATGAAGGCCTTATGTATTTATTCATCTTTCCAAGTGAATTATTTTTACATGAAATAGGCAATGATAAAGGACATTCTTCATGTTATGTAGTGAAAGGTACTCAGACTGAATTGCTAATACTGTGGGCCCAGCACTGAATAGGCTTGTCATGTTAGACAACTTACTTATTTCACCCTTGGTTTTCTTACACAGACTACAGGGTTTTAGGTATCCCATCAGATAATATATTGAAAGCACTTTGTGATCTACAAAATGTTATTGCTATTATAAGTGATAATATTATTGGAGAAAATTCCTGGGTTAATGCCTAAGAGATCAGTGCTCCATAACGATACTCGAGATATGAAGTGATAATTCCATGAACTGTTATCATACCAAACATAAAAACCCAGCATTTTTCAGGGTACTAATTGTTTTTTTAAAGTGTGTTTTAGAATGGAATCTGGAGTTTCAACATTTCCATCTTTAAGAATTTCTGACTTCCTGCCCAAAACAGGTCAGTTTTATTCAAGCTTTGAATAAGCATTAAAATTCTGGCAATTTATATATTTGTCTTGTATGTAGGCTTTTGCCATTTCAAGAAAATAAATGTGTACTATGGGCAGCTATTTCAGAGGAGTTGTCTTTTTTCTGAATAATTAGCTTCATGAAATATTGTTAAATAGTGTTCCTTTGTTTATTAGTGTTGCTAAATAATAAAGAGCTGTCGGCAGTTTTTCCCCAACGTGACTTCTCAATGAAGAAGAAAAACTCTTGAGTGCAGCCTGAGCTGAGGAGTGATCAGAAGATTTAAACATATTAAATCTTTTAGAAAACAAGAACCAAACCAAAATGAAAAAAAAAAAAAAAAAAACTTAAAAAAGATCAGTTAACTAGAAATTGTGCTTTTTGGAACTGGGTTTGAACTTAAAGCATAATAGTAATTCTAATACCATCCTTTATTCAACATCATCTTCCTAACTATCTTTGTCTAAGTAATTCCAAACTTCAATGTTTATTTTGGCATAAAGTGCTCCCAATTCCACCACCTCTCTTTCTAGAGCTGGGATGGTGTTAACAAGAAGGTGAGGTGGGAACACAACTTATTAACAGGCAGCCAAAGGGCTGCGGTCTGAAAAACCTTTGAGCAGATAAGAAGGTGACAGACAAGAGCAAACCCAGAAAGAGATTGAGGCAGAGCCCCCATGAAAATATTCATTTGGCACAGTTTCAGTGAAAAGAATCAAGATTTTTCCAACGTTTCTTATAAGGAACATTCATTTCATTGTCTAATTTTACAGATGGAGAAACTGAGACATGCTTGGAGGATTGACCTGCAACAGGGTCACATGGAGGCTGAGCAGGAACAGAAGGCAAGTTTCCTGGTCCCTGGGCCAGTTTTCCATCCAATCTACCCCGTTTAAATGAAAAGGCAGAAGCTCAGTTTTGATAAGCAGTTCCATGAAAACACATCCTGTGCCAGATTCTCTGTGCCCAAGACACTCCCCAGTGGTGGGTTAGGGCTCGGAGCCCTGTAACTCTTTCAGCACATTGAGGAAGGGTTTAGAAAATACCAGAAAAACAAGAAGGCCTTGAGAAGTCTCTTTTGATACTCAACACAGAACCCCTCTCTGTGTCCTATCTCTCACCCTAATGCCATGGGTGAGGATGTGGAAACCTTTTGCTTGGGTCCTTTAAAACATGTCTGGTCCCCCTTATTAACTCCTACTTCAGACAACAACTGCCGGCATCCCCTCTGACAGTGGTCAGACCAGTTGTACTTGATGAAAACTCTGTATGTGAAATGGGAGAAAAGTATGTGAAGTACAGGATGATTCTCATCTTTATGAAGGGGTTCTCCACCCCGTCTGTTTAAATGCAATGCTCTTTCAGTGCATCAAAATGCTTGATTCTATTATTACATTTTTTTAGAGAGAGAAGCCAGGGGAAGTTAGGAAGCTTAGCTGATTTGTACTGAATTGCTGGAAACTGAACAGGAGCAAAGATCACATAACATTTAAGAGCTGGCAGGTTCATTTGGGTTTTGGAGATAAGTTAACTTGGAGTCCCCCAAGCCATTCCAGGTGGCTGCAGACGGGACCCACATTAGAACCCACACCTTCTCTTTCCAAGGCCAAGTCTCTTTCTAGATCACCTGGGAAAAGAAAAAGTATCTAGAAAATCATACTGTAAGCCAATGAAAAATGGTGTCATATATCTGCCATAACTAACTTTCTAACGAACGGAGTACCTTCCTTTGAAATGTGATTTCTTTCTTTTATATAGCACCAGGAAGAGAGTCTAAGACAGGCCTCATTCCCCTGGGGCCAGGTTCACCTTGGGCAGGCTGCGGAGTCTCTGCCCTTCTAGAACAAGGCCCAGTGAGTGTCTCATTCCCACAGACTGTTCCCACACAGGTATGTGGAGCCAGTGTCACCAGATCTTCTGGTTACATAGAGAAGTTGCACATCTGACAGGCTAAAAATGGAGAGTTGGTGTTTAAAAAAAAACTGTAAAATTTAAAATTGTTGGTTAAAATACTGACTGGACTAAACAAAACTTCTAATGGGCCAGATATGGTCTGGCAGGTCTTTGGTAGGATTACCCCGGTAGAATTATTTTTTCTTGTGGACGTTAACTTAGGTGTAAGATGGAACAGGGATCCCCAAACCTTCTCACACCACCACTGCAGGGCACACCATGGGAAATAAAATAGACAAACTACAAAGTATAGCTTCTTAGATTTGTTTATGATATAGATGCAATATTTAATAACACTCTTGTTTTCCTTCTTTTCTGAAACTCTTTATGTAGGAAATTTAAACCACAAAGGGAATATGATTTTCAAACTGAAAACGTATTTTCCACCCTCCCCAGTTTCATTAAATGTGCAAGAGAAAACATCCTTTATAAAATAGCTTATATAATTACAAAATATTTAGTCACAGAGGTTCTATATAATAAAAACAACAACAACCCTTAAATTTCAATAATCAAAACTCAGGGAACTCATTATTTAAAAAATAAAAATACCAGTTCATCTAAAGTAAATTTTGGGTTAAAAGAAAAAAGACAGTCAAGCAAAATCCAATATTACTTAAATCTTATGTTCTGTCTATATTTTTGAATGTACTTCAGATAACAACAAACAACAAAAACATAACACTATTGCTGGACCTCCCTTGAATTCTTCTCAGAGCCGGCACCTCTCCTCAGTCCCCAGACTGACCTCTGAGTCAAGCCAGATGGGACTGAGAGAGACGTCAAGTAAGTGCTGAAAAGGTGACTTGAGTCTCTGGCAGCTGAGTCTGGAGTGAGTTTCTCTGCAAATTCTCTGGGGGCTGCTGCTTTCCAATTTCTCAGGAATGTTTAATTCTCCTCATCCCTTCACTGAATCTCTCTCTGGAGAGGTCAGGGAAGCCTGTGACATCCCCGGAGGGCACTGCCTAACTAAATTAGCATGAGATAACTTTGGATTCTCTCCCAAACATGAAAATACAAGGGAGAGAATTTCATTAAAAGCAGAAGACTAGGTGATCCAAGTTAATCCCAACTCTAAGCTGCTGTAGAAATGTTCAGTGTTTATGTTTTGGCTCTCCTCTCTGTGACAGTTCACTAACTATAATGCAAGCTATGTTATATGTACAACTTGACCTCAGCTGACCAAACCTCAGTTTCATAATAAAGAGTAAAAAGCAGGTTTAGTGGTGTTAAAATAAGTATTTAGACTGTTTATGTGTTACTATATGAAGCAGAAGATCCAGAGGTCAAAAATAAACATTTCAGTACTTTGGCCTTTAAATATCTTTTAAATCAGGAAACAGGAAACCTTAATAGGTAACATGAGTCATTAACCATATGTATGGGTGTAAACAGGGGAATATCTAATGTCAATTCAGTAAGGCATAAATAATGTCATGGAGATATGCTTTCTACTTTATCTGAAAAAAAAATACTGTAAATATTTAGGATGAAAGTATAATTAATGAGATACGTTCAAGAAGTGCAAGAATGACAATTTTGCCATTTGCTTCTAAAAAATTTAATTGGAAGGATAGTTCCAAAAAAGGTATCAATACAGTCAACTGTCTAAAAAACATGATAGATAAAATATTGGCAAGTTCAAACTTAGATGAGTATCTTAGAATTCTTTTACTACAGCCAAGGAAGTATTCTGTTTACTAAGTCTTTGATGAATAACTGTTTCTTGCAAGCCACTATCATGTAATGTACAGGTTGAGTATCCCTATTCGAAACTCTGAAATTCTAAATGCTCCAAAATCCTAACCTTTTTGAGTGCCAATTTAATGCTCAAAGGAAACATTCACTGGGGCATTTTGTATTTTTGGATTAGGGATGTTCAGTCAGTAAATATAATGCAAGTATTCCAAAATGTTTTTGTTAACAAGCATTTTGGATAAGGAGTCACCAAGCAGTTACTACGTTTTGCTTTTATTTTAAACATCTTTGGTTTCTTTTGAATATTCATAATTGATGAAAATTGGCATTTCATAACTATTAAACACCTATTGGCATTTTACAGACTAAAGGAGTTAGTTAGGCTTGTATTTCTAATTTTTGTATACTTCTAGATATTTTTCATTTTGGATTCTTTTTAATATTCCTTAAGGATTGTAAGCAGACAAAAGATATGGACTAATAGGCCTAATGATGAAGGAAAATGGCTTACTCTGATTATACTACATTCTATAGACTACTTAAATTATTTGCTAGTATAATATACTTTAAATTTGGTTATTACCGATGTAATTAGTTCCTAGAAAAGTTTTCTATTTTGACCTGGTGATTTTGGCTAATATGCCATCAGTCATTTCACTAAAGCTTCACAACAATAACTGGCACTAACTGAACACATGCTACACACTGACATTGGGCTTATGACGACGAAAAAGAGGAAATGAACCCATCTCTCAGAAGCACTCAGTGTAGTAGAAGGTATGTCACTAACTTGTGAGTAAATAAAACTCCTGGGTTAAGAAACTCTCTCAAAGCTGGGAAAATGAAACAATGTTAGCTTGTGGTGAGTTGCTTCTTAGCTAAAATCCAAATTATATTCACTTTGAAGCTATAAAAACACACACAATACAGGAAGCACAGTAATGGAACTGATGGCATATTATAGTTCCCTGCCTTTCTAAAATTTGATCCTTCATGGGCATTTTCAAGACGGTTGTTGGGACTCAGTGAAATCCTTGGCCACAGAACCATGCTATTAAATAGCCAATAGGAAGACTAAAACATCAATAATTTTAAGCTCTAAGAAAGGAAAATCAACCAGTTCAGGCACAAAATGTTGATATCCTTTAGAGGTTAAATCTAACTTCCTAATGATTTATATCTTTTGTTATGAATGCTAAATAAAATCTTAAAATGTTTCATGGAGGTCTGCTTTATTTTTTAAAGCAATAGTTATTAACTTTACTTGAGTCATGACTCCTTTGAGAATTTGATGAAAAATAAGAAGAATATCTTCTTTTTAAAAAAATTTTGATTTTAAAAATATGAGGTACAATTCAGGGTTAGGTATACAAATGTTCATTATGCAGGTACCCTTGTTGATGAGGTGTGCCCACCCTCTCCTGGCAGTTTCCCACTACCGCCAATCCCTTTCTTATAGTACTACAATAGTTGTTCAAGGGCTGCTTATGAGTGAGAACAAGAGGATAGTTTCTTCCTTGAGAAATACATACATGCATGAACCTACACATAGACATATTTTTGCTTAAGATTTCAGGAGATTCAGACATCTTTAGATCTTAGGTTAGGAAATTTTGATTTTTCAGAGATAAGGCCACAATTTCCAGTGATCTTTTACTCATTCATGCTTCCACCTTACAAACGTTTGCTGAAAGCTATATCTAAAGCACGGTGCTAAAAGCTGTGTGGGACATAAAGGAATAGCAAACCTAGTTTTGGAAGTGGAGAATCTGACTGAGAGCAGAAATAGGATGAAGCCTCAGACGCTGTCAACACGACTGCTCCAGAGTGCATCTAGGATGACAGCTTTCTCCTTGGTGATCTGGAGTCCCTGACATGACCCCACAGTCTGGGGAGTGAGACAATGCAAGTGAACAGGGCTTGCTTTGTAAAGGGTAAACCACTGTGCAAATGTTAGTTGTTGGTTTTATGAAGTCAAACTTGCCTTCCTGTTGTGAGAGCCAACCACTAGGTAGTAAGGCAAAAATTTATACCAGGAAAGTGAAAGCAAGATGGTAGAGAATTAATCAGAAGCATCCATGAGGGTCTTTTTAATGAGAACAGAAGATCATTTAATCAGGAGTCTAAAAATACTAGAAGCATAAGTCTTCTGCTCTGAAAGATTCTTTAAAATGATGATCCAATAAGAAATAAAACTGTCAAGGTAATAACTGAAGAAGTATTTGCTTTGACTTTATGTAAAGTTTTTGGTTTTTTTTTTTACATTTTCAGGCAATCCAAGACATGTTACATAGATATGTAAAATAATAAGTTATTTATGTATTCTTTATTTTTTCACAGAATATATGTAAATAAACTAAAATTAAAATAAATTAAATAAGTGAAATGTTTATAAGGCATAGTCACTTTTGAAATTCCCTTATTTCTTATACCATGTATACTAAAAAATACAGTCCTTCCCTGCTACTCAAATATCATATTATTTTGCAGCTAATACATCTAAGCTTGAAAGTGTGATTAATCTGGAGTATGTCTGTTACTAGACAGTCGAAAGAATCACATTCAGTTCCAACTACATCACACTGAGGATGGGTATGCTAGGGACTTCTTGGTCTTCTCTTCCTTCTCACTTAGGATGCAGAGAGAAACCATGAGGAAAGCCTGGGTCTCAGACAGACCTTATTTGAATGCCGGATCTGCTACTTAATGATTGGGATGTTGGACAGGTCACTTCAGCTGTAAAATAAGGATAACAATGCCTCTTTTGCAGGCTTAAAAAAAAAAAGGAGTCTGGATGCAGTGGCTCATGCCTATAATTCCAGAACACTGGGAGGCTGAGTTGAGGATCACTTGAACTCAGGAGTTCGAGAGCAGACCGGGCAACATAGCAAGACCTTACCTCTACAAAAAAATAAAACGATTAGTTGGCGTGGTGGCATATGCCTGTTGTCCCAGCCACTCAAGAGGCTGAGGTGGCCTGAACCTAGGAGGTCAAGACTGTGGTGAGCTGTGATCATGCAACTGCAGTCCAATCTGAGTGACAGAGTGAGACCCCAATTCAAAAAAATAAAATAAAACAGACAATAAATGAGAAAATGAGTACAAAGTGCCTATAACAGTGACAGGCACATAGTAGTGGATCAATAAAATGGTAGCTACTGTAATTTGCACTGATGATGGCATTATCTCTGAGCAAATTAGATGCAATATCCTACATATATATAACACTATAAGTTTTGCAAAACACCCTCACAACATGTCATTTGTTCCTCATGATAAAACTCCAAGTTCTGTGCAGATCTTATTGTCTTTTTTTTTTTTTTAAGTGGGAGTCTCACTCTATCGCCCAGGCTAGAGTGCAGTGGCATGCTCATGGCCACCACAGCTTCAACCTGCTGTGCTCAGGTAATCCTTCGGCCTCAGCCTTCTAAGTAGCTGGAACCACAGGCACATGACACCATGCCCGGCTAATTTTTTGATTTACTGTAGAGACGAGGTCTCACCATGTTACGCAGGCTGGCCTCGAAACCCTGGGCGCAGGCAATCCTCTCACCTCCACCTCCCTAAGTGCTGGGATTACCGACATGAGCCACCATGTCTGGCTTTGTTTGTCTTTTATCTGTGAGAAAGTAATGAATGAGAGATGTTCATCACCGTGCCAAAGTCTCACAGTGTAGAAATAAGAAGTGGCCCAAATGAAAACTGATGGTTTTATAACATCTGATATATCCAGCCAGGATCTGCTGGTATGGTAGGATGTTCAAGGGCCAGTTCTATGAATACTGAAAAACTCAAGAAAAGGAAAAGGAAAAGAGTTATCTGGGAAGCATGTATACTAAGGAGGGAATTTGTCTCAGGAGAAATGTTAGAGTGCAGGAAAGAAGAGAAAGAGCAGGCAAAAAGGGTTTCGCTGATTTCCAACAGCAATGGAAAGGATAGCCCTGTGAGCACAAACCTGTGGCCTTGCTGAGACTGGGCTGCAGGGAGCAGAAGAATGACATTTATGAAAACAGAAAAATAATGTGTCGAAGAACACACTGCCCTTGTGTACTCTCCAGAATCTCATGCTATTTTCAGTTGCTGCTACAGGGAAAATGAAGCAGGAGGAAACAATGAATTGAAGATCATAATAAAAACCCAATGCTTTTTTTTTTTCTTTTTCTTTTTTTACCCCTGAGGGTGGGACAAGGAAGAAATATGCTAAAGAAAAAGAAAAACAAGCCGGGCTCGGTGGCTCAGCCTGTAATCCCGCGCTTTGGGAGGCTGAGGTGAGTGGATTGCCTGAGCCTGCGGGTTCGAGACCCACCTGGGCAACCTGGCAAGACCTCATCTCTACAATAAGTCAAAAAATTAGCCAGGTGTGGTAGCACACGCCTGTAGTTCAAGCTACTTGGAAGGCTGAGGCGGAAGGATCGCTGGAGTCCAGCAGGTCTAGACAAAAGAAAAAAGAAAGAAAAAGAAAAACATGTCCTTTATAATTGGAAATGCTTCCAATATGTGTGGGGAAATTTTGATATACATAATTTCGTGAGTCCTCTCTTTCCATACCCAGTGAAAAGCAATGCATATGTGTTCTGATTTGAATCTGTGCATCAAGAAAAGAACAACTGTCAAATGCATAAGCTTCATTAAAGAATTTCAGATGGTGAGTATCCAGACTGCATCCAGAGACATGGTTAGACATTTTAAAAATTTTATTTAGCTCTTCAATTAAAATAAAAAAATCTTGAAGAGAGATACAGAGGGCAGAAATACCTATTGAGGAGCTGCATCATCTACCATCATGTTCTGGGCTATCCAGACTGCACAAAACACAAGGAATTAAACGTTCCTGGGAACTGGTTTGTAAGACCTTTGAAAACAAGCTGGTGACTATGGGGAAAGCCTGTGTGACAGTCAGTGGGGTTTGTGATGCTACCATTCATTTCCTCTCTGCTGCTCCACAGATGGCAGCTTGTCAGCAACAACTACTTTCTGGAAAAAAGGTTTTATGGAAAATATTACCTCTGTGCTCCTGTTTGATATTCCTCATGTTTAAGAAGGAATGTACGTTTTAGAGAAAAATAGGAGGTAAAAAGATCACACCAGGAAGATTTTGACTGTCACTAGCTGGGACTAATATTGCAAAACTATATTCTCTTTCTTTGTGAATGGCAGTGTCCTACCTGCAAGCATTTGGATTAAACAGTGCTTAAATCAACCAGCAAGGACCAAGGAGGCTCTTGGCAGGGAGGGTTCAGACTGTCTCACTGGATGATGGAAAATGCAGGGGAAATTCAAGGGGAAAAATAAAGCATGAGCTTTATACTTTATATGTGCTCAGGACTGTTCAAAACCTACAGAGGGTCCTCTCTTTTAACTTCAAGACAAATGCAGTATCTGAGATAAGTTATTTGGGTGAGCCAAAGTCTTTCTCAATAGTGATGGTATCCCTTAGAAGTACTGGCATCTACTGAAGCAATAATTCTTCAAATACGACTCTCTTCTCTTCACAAGATTATTAATGAAAACTCTGACCACTGCTTACAATGTTTAGTGCTCAAAAATGTCCAACTGTTGAGAACGAAATACGTATTTGCGCTAACCATTTCACAAAAGGACTCCAGATGCCTGGGAAACACAATAAGCAGAGAGGCACTACTGGAGAAAGGGGAAGCTTGAGTACATTTGGTGGCGCAGCTTCACAGTGATGCCAGAGAAGCTCGTGGTTCACTGTGAAACAGGCCAACTATCAACAGAACCCACATCTGCAGCTTAGATTGCCATCGATGGGCCAGTCCCATTCTCCATTAGCGGCATCTGACAGGAATTCCAACTGTTTCACTCCTCTTGGGAGAATATAGGGAAGAAAATACTATGGCGGCAGGCTCATCTTATTCCAAGAAGGAAAGAGTTAATCAAGACTTCTGCCTCCTTGGGAAGCATATTGGAGCATTTCACATGAAAGGGTGCAGGCTTGTTTTTAAGAAATATCAAATCCATTAGCAGTTTATGAGTATCTCAGACTTCAAACATTTATTATTGGGTCAAAAGTTCAAACCACTATACATTGTACATTTTTGAAAAATGAGAACTAATATGCAATTTTGAGTAGCAGCTTCAAGTTAAAGCACAGAAAAGACTAAAACTATTTGATATCAACATTTGGTTGACACATAAAAAATTAACTAAAGAAAGTTTTGAAAGAAGGCCATGGCCATTGTTGCTTCTTGCAAAATTCCCAAAGAGCACTGAATACATCAGAGGAAAGGCCTTATAAACAAATGCATCAAAACCTTGAGAATTCTCCTTCCCTCATCTCTTCGTGTAGCTGTACTGTGAATATGAATGTTGCTGCAGCATAAAGGACAGTATATTATCTAGTGTGGAGAGAGACACTGTCTTCTTAACTCACTTGTGCCTCATCACTCACACGTCATTGGCTTTCCCTCCCCCACTGTGGAAATGACATCCTTGTTTCACAGCATCTGTCATATGATCGTTCTGCATCTGCGGAGGACACTCAGCAAGGAGTTGATATGGGATATAGAGTATATCCCACAAGGAAGAGAGGCAGCTCTCAGACGAATTATGTGGGCTATTTCCTCACAACTGCTGATAGTTTTCATAATTTGTGAAACAAAATATGATGCAATCTTTCACTACCTTATTAAAGTGGATTAGGGCCCATCAGCATCCCCAAATGATGACTGTGTATAAATGTGCAGACACAGACAAATACACACAGATGCACACACTCTGTCCTCCTGTCTTACCAAATATCTAGGAAAGATGTTTCAGGCTGTGGTCACATTGAAAACATATGTGCAGCAAGTTCTAGTTCAGAAAGTCATGCTAACTCATGTCAGGGTGGAAATGACTTGACTTAAACTAAAGAAAACATAGCTTCCAAAGTTCTCCTTTGTGCGTCTAAAGAAACAAGTTTTCATATTCTATCACAGTTTCTAGATTCTATCTCAGTTATCTTTACCTGCCACTTCAATTGAATCAGTGATGCATATAATTGTAGAGGACCAGAAGACATTAGGAGTTTTTAGACTGAGGAAAGGGAACTAAGTTTCAGAGAGCTGAAGCTGAGTATCAGAGGCAAAGCCAGGCTGACTGGCAAATATTAGAGGCAACTAATTAGTAAAAATCCATAACACCTAATATGATTGTTAAGAAAAATAATAATAAAGCAACTCAAAGACCCAGGAGGGAGGTTCTTTAGAAATGCCAAGTCTGGGTAACCCCTTTGGACCCCTCCCCACTGTGGGAGCTTTTCTGTCCTCTCAATAAATCCTGCTTTCACAAAAAAAAAAAAAAAAAGGAAATGCCAAGTCTTCCTGAGAAGAGCTGGTGAATTCTGCTAGCAAGTGTTTGCCCCACTGAAGGTGGGGAGTTTTATGGGTAAACTTGGTAAGACCCACAACCCATCTCTGTGCTCCCATCTTTTTGTGTTGTAACCTCATATCTATCAGCATAGTTGTTGGAGATACTCAAAGGGCCAAGACTGTGCAAATGTTAAGACAATCCTTATACAACCATTGTCAATTATACAGGGCGGTGACCACCTCAAAAGGCATCTTTGTGTACATTAAAAAAAGATGCCTTTCCCCTTCACTCTGTTAAAAAATTGTATTAATATGTTGACTGTTACAATAAAATGCTTTACTACCACTTGCTAGAAAATTATCACCATATACAAATTGAAGATGTCTGTTAAGAATGGCACCTGGTGGTTTATTTTGCCCATACCAGCTCTGGCATGTCTCCCTTTCTTATCTCTTTTCTTTCTCTAATAAACTTCGTTTGAAAACTTAAAAAGAAAAAAAAGAATGGCACCCACACTAAACATGAGGTGCTTCAACACACTAGACTTTGATGCTTCCTTGACCTCAAGTTTAGCAGGGGTCAACATACATCACTTTGAAGCCTGTGTATACAGAAAGATTTGTGGTTGGCCGCCTGATACCTCACTCCATGAATCTGTGGACAAAGAACAGACAGCAGTTTGTCAGCTATTACAGGTATTCTTCATGTTCTGTGAAATAAGATGAATGTTTTTTCTAGAAATTTATGTGGCTTGTAGTTCAGAATGTTGTTTTTAGAATACAGAGAAATTATTCAATAATTTTCAAAAATATGAGCCATAAATGGCTGTCTTTAAGTGATGGTTATTTTTTCTTCAACTTTTCTAAATTTTTAAAAAGAACATTTATTCTTTTCTGAATAATAAAGAAAAGTTTATTATTAAGAAATAACAAAGGGGAGCCAGGAGGTACATGGGGTTGTATGGTCATCATTGACTGAGCAATACAGAATGCATCCTGTTCCCCCATGCAATGCTTGCACAGGCCTCTGCACTGCCACTGCCATGGGACAACCCATACAGCCTGGAAGTGAGCCAGCTGGACTCTGAGACTCAGTACCTGCATCAATCTGTGCACTGAAAGCTGTGACTATCCAGAATGTGGAGCTGAAGACACACTATTATCAAGAAGACACAGACCTTTCTTAACCAGTTATGGAGGGCAGCAAATAAATACCATTTCTCTATTTCCTTTGAGTTTGGAAAGTCATGGGAAAGTTGTCTCTCTCTAAACAAATTATGCTAAAATATATAGAATCTCCTCTTACATCTAAGGCATTCCTGTTGTTATGAAGTTCTATGTCCCACATGGAATTAGCAGAATCTTACATCCTTGCTACTAAAAGAATGGTCTGTGGCATCACCTGAGAGTGAAGCAAGTGGAATCTCAGGCTCTGCTTCAAACTTCCACAGAATGGAAGGCTGCATTATCTGCAAGGCTCCTTTCTATCTGGGCACTACACCTGCCTGCCCTGAAAGATGGTTACACCGGAAACATGCAGACACATGGGTAAATACTGACACTCTTCTCCATCAAGATCTGCCAAGTCTTGGGGGGGATATGGCCCAAATCTCATCAACTAATGGAAGTAACAAGAACATTTGTAGGTGGTGATCTGGCAATGGGTTCCAGATGACAGATGAGGTGTCAGACAATCACGGGTGTGAAAACAAATGACTTTAGACACTAATTCTAGGCACCTTTTACCCTGGAAAATCTGGCATAATGATAATGAAGTCCCTCACTGGTGAATTCCTACCATGTGCCAAGCATCACATGGCATTTTTGATTCCCCTAATCCTTACTCCAACATGAAATAGGCTGTCTTGCACCAGTAAGGTGGCAGAAAAAATGAAAGGAAGACATAATGTGGGGCTAACATTGTACAATTCCTACTTAGCCTGGTCATCCTGCCCACGTCAAAGGCAACGTTAGTTCTACTTTTCCCTAGTACGTTCTTAAAGTTCATGGCTCTCTGGAAGATATGCAGAACTTTCTTTTTAATGTGGCAATTCTAGAAAGAAAATTAATCTGTTTGCATTTTTATTGTTTCTATATTTCTTCTCAGTATACTTCCAATTTTACTGCTGAAGGCTGAAGTTACTTTGTTTTGAGAAATTAAAAAAAATACACACATATGTACACATACCAGCTCCATCAGGGAGACTCCACTTCCACGGTGTGTGTTACACCATCATTCTTTATATGAGTTTTCCAAGATCATAATGACATTAATATTTCTAGGAAGAAGAGGAATGTTGAGCAAGTTACTGCTCCTGAAATGCAATACTATGCATTCAGCAGCCATGTGTGGGGGACAGAGCTGGAGCTTAATTAGATGTTCTGTGAATGAAATTCATATTTGTAGAACAACTTTAGGGGATAGAGGACAGTAAGAGGATACAAAATAATGCCTTCTTCATTATAAAACACAAACTATTCTCATCAGACGGCTCACCATGAATAATGACCTAGGGAATTAAAATTTTAAACCTGTTAAAGAAGCAATATTAAGCTTAGTATAAATGTAGCTGAAATAATCCAGACAGTTTTATGACCTTACACCCTAAATAAAGGTGAAATGCTGAATTCTTTCCCTAGAAATAGAGGTAAACACAGCTAACAGATGGAAGAACTGAATGGAAATTTCAATAAAGAGGGCCACAAAGAAGCATTTGTAAGCTCAGGGGTGCATGGTTAAAAAAAGAAGCTGAAAAATGGAACTTTGTTTTATTTTGATAGAGTGCCAAAACAGTACTGCATTCCTTAAAGAGCTGAATAAAGGATCGAGTTAGACTGGCCTTCTCAACACCTCACGAAAAGCCCCCTTGGGTCTCATTTTGCTGGGATGACTATTTATATGACAGGTAAGGGAATAATTTTGCTGGATTCTGTTACACTAGGGCCTCTGTGACCCCTAGGTCAAAAGAGCAAATGCAAAAGTGACAATGTAGATAATTGCCTGTTTAAGATAATGGAATACTGATTGAAGTCAATTATTATAACACCTGAAAGATAAATGAGTTGATGCTAAGGGTTCCGTGGAGATAGCAGATGAGGGGAACAGCAGGCACCACACTGAGGAGTGGCTAAGGAGCTGCGGAATTCAAGAGGAGGGGCAGGTTTCCTGACCTGGAACTTACTCCAGCCTGAAGTGTTCCAACATCTAAAATAGGTTAGTTTGTAAAACATGCCATAAAACAGAAATTAAGCCCAATGTCCCAAACTGCAGGATTAGAGTAACATTAGTTAACGTGGCCCTCCATTAATTTTCACTATAACCCCTGAAGGCCTAGACTTGCCCCAAATCCATTATTTTTGTCTGTCACTGGAGGGAACTTTCCCTTCCTGCCAGCCAGGAAAAAGCCTGCTGACGCTTGCAGCTCAGACCTCAAAGCGCGTCGACAGCAGCGGCCTGACCAGTGTGGGCCAGGGCTGTACCAGCTCCGCAGTCAGAACTTGGCCCCTTGGATTTTCTTGTTTTTTCTCTTATGGCAGAAAAATGCCTGAAAATGTTTTCCAGCCCCTACACCCCTGCTGTCCTCCTGGTTCAGGTTTCTTATTGCTATGCCTGGCCCTTCAAAGGCCTGTCCCGTCACCTCGAGGGGCTGGCACAGCCTCCCAGGCTGTTCCCTGGACCAGCCTTGACCGAGGTAGGAGTG
Organism: Tarsius wallacei; assembly: GCA_963574415.1. Classification (NCBI taxonomy): domain Eukaryota; kingdom Metazoa; phylum Chordata; class Mammalia; order Primates; family Tarsiidae; genus Tarsius; species Tarsius wallacei. The sequence goes on along the minus strand of CAUYQG010049383.1, from coordinate 7,088 downwards.
AAAAGTGCTCATGGGGGCTCTCAAGGGAAAAGTGCCACAATCTGAGTACAAATTAGACTAGACATGGTCACCACCATCCACTTTGCTCTGGGTGCAGTGACAGCCTTTCTCCAGCAGCTCTCTCTTGGGGTCATGCTGGGCGCTTTTGATCCAATCCCAAGTTTCTACTCACTGGCAACTTCAGAGGTACATCTCTCAACCCCTAGTACTCCTCCCAACCCCAGGCCCAGTTCTCACCCTTCTAGTCCAGTCCTGAGACACAGCCTCCTGACCAAGGGTAATCACAGGCTTCTGGAGCTGTATGTGCTCCCATGGCTTCCCAGTGAATTCACCAAGGTCACAGATCAAGTGAATTGACAGCCTGGGACTCTACCTAGGTCCACTGCCTCCAACCTCTCCAAGAGTGACCAAAGATGAAAGTGACTTTTACTATTGAGTGGAAACATGATTGCTTGAGAAGCTTCTAGAGATGAGGACTCTGGTAGGAAAGTTTTTGACCAATTTTCCAGTAAGAGACAATGCATCTGACTCCATGAGTACATGTCGATGTAAAAATGAACATCTTGAAAATGCTCTTTTGGTTCCCATCCTCTCCTGAGAACAGTAGTGTAAGTAGTTGGACAAGTGTCACCCAATCCTGTGTGCCAATCTGTCTCTCTAATTGACAGGTAAAAGAAAAACACCGCTGATCAAATTCCATTTCTTAATTTATTGAGGACCACAGATTTAATTAAAGAAAGTACCTGCATGTTAACTTCTCAGAACCCTGAGCAAAAGTCAGCCCCAGGACTGTCATGCCAGGTGTAATGCAGTGAACAGCTGCCCAGCTGGGCGGGCACCAAGGCTGCCAGAGAGAAGAGGCCTTCCCGAGTCCTGCCTCAGTTAACTCCAGGCCACATGGGCACAGTGTGATCCAATTTATAGTTCAGTCTTCTGAGAATACATCCTACCCAACAGTTCCCTCAGGCCAGGAGCCACACACGAGCACACCCTGTGAGGATCTGGGGACAGATGCCAAGTGCAAAAGAGTGGAGCACACTTAACACACTCCTTTACTCGCAGCCTGCTGGTACATATGAAGAGATATGTTTTGGTAACTGCAATTGATACATGAGTAAAAGCGCTGTGTTTTAAATAATGATTTCTAATCCTTTGGAAATGTGTGACTTCAGGCACATCACTTCTATGAGTCCTTGTCTTCTTATCTGTAAAACAGTGACAATGCTAATAACACCATAGCTTCTGGTTGGGATTATACAATAGTACTTAGCATGGTAGGAGACAAACAATGTATTCGGTAAATGGCAGCTACTGCTGTTATTACGGGTAGCTCCTACAGTGGCAAGGGTGGCCCTATAGCATCTAGGGAGTGTTTCTGTTGGCCTGTGAGAAAGAAGCATAGAAAGGTCTCCACTCTCTGGCCCATGCCCAGGGGCCTGTGTGGTCAGTGAGAAACCCTTTCCTTCCCTCAGCTCCCAGGCTCCTCACCTGTTGTCTGACAGGCGCTGGGCCACTGCATGCCCAGCCTGGAGCTAGCTGCCTATGCTGTCCTGCTAGCCCTCAGCCTGAGTGCAGTTCCTGTTGACACAAAACAGCCCACTGCCATGCCAAAGCTTCGGGTCTCACTCATGCCACCATGGAGTCCATATGCTTCATCGGCTATCACTGAAAAGGACCTTGCCATCTTGTTTTGCATTATTATATACCAAGGTGGTGTTTCCATGGAATCAGAGAGCCTCAGCTGTAACATGACATTCACAAACACAAAGCCCCGGAAAGACCTGATGTGGGGTAGGCATTATGACACAGTATTGCTTCTCTATGTCTGTCTTTTTAAGGTATAAATATATAACTATCATATCAAGGAATCAAACTTTAAATTTTCACAACTACAACCAGATTCTCCTTTTTCTTTTGCTGTCACATCTTATTCTGAATACATTAAGTTTGAAGAATTATGTGTGGGGAGTGAGTTTTTCTCTGTAACTGTTGCAATTGGATAAACACTGATCTGTGCTATAAAATCACCAAATTCACAGTCATGCATTAAGTGAGAAGTCACAAGATCTACAAGACACAGTAATCGAAAAAAGCACACTACTGGTTAGAAAAAGCTCTTTGCCAACCAACAGTAGGAAAACAGCCTGGTGTTTCAGGGGATCAAGGCAGGCCTAGAGAAGGAGTTTCTCCAGCCCTGCCTGCTCCCTGCCTTTGTGGTTCTTCCTCCAGACATCCCTGCTGCTGACTCAGGTCCCTGGTGCAGGACAGAGCTCAGACGGGCTCTGTTCCTGCTGCTGCTGGTGGTCCTTACCTATATACACAGACCTGCTGCCCAGCGCCGGACCTGTTGCTGCTTATTCTCTCTGGCGTGGGTTTCTGGAATTGTGTCACTTTGGGCCCTGACTCTGCTTAGCCTTCTGCCTGCTTCCCTCCCCCTGAGCTGGGGGGGCTTGAGTGCTGAGTGAGAAGGCTTAGCTTTTGGGCCTAGTTCCCTCTGCTGTCCCCTACCAGCCTCACTCCCAAGCTGAGGCCCTTTCGTAGAGTGTGGGGGTGGCTCTTCCTTGTGGACTTGAGTACCCTGAATTATCAGTCGGGAGAATAACATCCCACTGCGAATATCCTCTGGAATGAGCCCTGCTGTTCAGAACTTCCTTTCCTTTCAACTTAGTACTGAAAGGTGAGTCACCAGATTCCAATATTCTTAATGGTCCGGAGCCCTTTGTACAATTTTATAATATTACGGGAATAAAAATTTAGGAGTGGTGCAATCCTCTCAAACCAACTTTTTTTTTTTTTTTTGAAAAAGCTGATTTTCAGAGAATCCCAGCTGTCCTGAAATATTGATGAGCAGGGGTAAAGTGGGCTAACTTCAAACACAAATCCCAGTCTCTACACCTTGCCGCCAAGTTCAACATACTGCTCACAGCAACAGTCTGTTGTGCTTGGATCAAAAGGATCTGAGAGTCTTGAGGCAAGCTTGAAATACAACTGATTTTATTATGAGTAAAATTAATTCAATGGAATTCTATTGAAACTGCATGGGGGAAAGAGAATTTGGCCCAGTTTAGTCTAGACTCACAGAATTTGGTCCAATTCTTTCATTTACTTCCTTACACCAACTTAGCTCAAAAGAAATTTCTAGCAAAAGATCCAGTTACATGCAGTTAAAAAGCAAGAAGGACAAATAAAAACACCCAAACCAATACACCTATCCCTAGGTGTGTTTTAAGAGTCACTGTTTTCAGATGCTATAACCAAACACACTAATCAGCAATTTAAGCTTTGTGAACATTCATTCTATTATTTATCTTAAGAAGGGACAAATAGATAACTTTTTAAAAATTATCTCTCCAGAGGCCACAAAAAGCTCCAAAATCTTAATCTTCTAATAATATTTTTCAAGTTCAAGTCTTAAGACCAACTTCGTCAGGACCAATAAAAACCTGAAGTTAGAGCAAATGGGACCATCATCAAACACAAACTTCATATCACACATAGGAGGATGAAAGTGCTTTATAAAGACACTTTGAACAGAAATGCCTCATGGCTAAATGTCTGATTCTTAGAGCTTACTGATTATAACTTGATCTTGGCAAAGGCAAATGCTAGGAGTTGTTAGGAAGTAATAAATAAGGGTGAAATGGCAATGTAGATCAAAATGAAATAAAACACTTATAAAAATAATTTTCCTAAATGTCTACAACGGGCTTGAAATAGAACTGTCTAATTCTCAGAATGATGCTATAAAGGAGGTGTTATTATTTCTCTGTTAAGAAAGGATCAGAAAGGTTAAGAAACTGGCTGAATTGGAGGAGTAACTGGGGAGCTAGATTCTGAACAAGTTATTTAACAGTAAACTTCAAACAGGCTTTGATCATTCAATGCATCCTGGTGCCCTTCCTTTGGGAAGTCTTGCTCCTGAGGTTGCAAGGGGTGCTAGTGCAACTCTTACTGAACTCTGATATTTTAATCACCTATTTACTTGGGTGTGCCCCATAAGTCTGTACATCCTCTGAATAGTATGGCACTTTGTTGACCACTGAATCCCTAAAACCCGGCTCAATCAATATCAAAGTCAGGATCCACACCTCCAAAAGAACTGGAATACAAAATATGAATAAAGTTTGTGAATTGAACTAATAAAATGCATTTGCATAAACTTAACTTTTCCTTTTTTCTTAAGAGAAGTCAAGATGTTTTACACAGGTAATGATAATGCTGCTAGAATAAATACAATCTTATCATTTTAAGAGGTGGCAATTTTATTACTACTGAAAATACAAGCCCGGCTCGGTGGCTCAGCCTGTAATCCCACGCTTTGGGAGGCTGAGGTGAGTGGATTGCCTGAGCCCGCGGGTTCGAGACCCACCTGGGCAACTTGGCAAGATCTCATCTCTACAATAAATCAAAAACTAGCCGGGCGTGGTAGTGCACGCCTGTAGTTCCAGCTACTTGGAAGGCTGAGGCGGAAGGATCACCGGAGCCCAGTGGGTCGAGGCTGCAGTGGCCAGGAGCGGCCATTGCACTCCAGTCTGGGCAACAGAGTGAGACTCCAACTCAAAAAAAAAAAAAAAAAGAAAATACAAGGGAGAGAGAAATCTGAAAACATTATGATTTATCTGACAGTGAAGCTTACTTATTCACATTAATAAGCTTCAAATACATACACTAAAAGGCCACAAGGCTCTTTGGTACTAAGTGACAGAAAAATGTTAAGATGTTAAGGTGTGTTTGGATGATTTATGAAGCCCTGCTCTTTCCCCCTGGGCTTATGCCAGCCCTGGATTTGTGATAACTTGGTAGGTTGTTAGAAGGGCCAATCTGAAAAAACAAAACCATGAAAACTTCTCAACTTTAGTTAAGGCTCTAACAGCAAAAATTTAGGAAGTTAAATCTTTTGTAATACAAGTTATATTTTGTATGCTATAGGTAGGCTATTTATAATTGTCCATTAAAAACTTTTCAGAGCACAGAGACACATGTTAAGACCGGAACAGTTAATCTGTATGTCTTCAAAAACCTCTCTCCCCTTTCCTTGCCTAAATGTTCAGTTTGCCTGATCCTAGGACCACCTGGTGCTAGAAGGCTAGCAGAGGCCAGAGCTAGAGGGGAGACAGGAGATGGTGGCCCTAGCTGAAATGTCAGAGCACAGTCTGTGACTGAGAGGCATCTGAGGAGATGGTTGGTAAAGAGGGACATTTGGACTCACTGCTCTGTATCATGTGACTGACACCATTTTGCCACCACTTATAGATAATATAGAAAATAATAAAACCACATTTTCATGTTTCTATGAGCCGGGTTTATGCTTTTTAGGGTAAGTGCTCCCAAACCGTGTCTTTCCCTCTGCTGTCACAACACAACAATCGTTAACACAGAAGACTTTGGTGATCAGATGTGGGGGTTTCTCCCTACCACCAAATAGCAGACAGCAGCTGGGTGTCCTCCAATTCAATTCCAACACTATCTACCCAAAGACAGTGTCTGAACCCACAGGTTGAGAGCTCAGTCACCAATACTGCCCCCAACTCAGTTGCGAGTCCTCTCTGGAATCTCTGCTGACCAGCTTCAAGTTGGGGTTCCCACGACTCTCTCTTTGGGTTCGATTAATTTGCTGGAGAGGCCCACAGAACTTAGGTAAACACATTTACCAGCTTATTATAATAAAGGACACAGATGAAGATGTATAGAGTGAGGTATGCAGGAGGGGTGAAGCGCTCCCATGCCTGCCCTGGAGCCACATTCCAGGAACCTCCATGTGCTCAGCTCTCTGGAAGCTCCCAACAAAGTTCTCTTGGGGTTTTTATGGACGTTTTATGTCATCAGCATTGTTCCCCAGAGTATAGGGAGGGACCCCTCTCTGCAGAAGGTCTTAAGAGCCACAATCAGAAGGCAGAAGAAGATAAGATTCCTACCTTGGGGCAGGTGAAAGGAGGGCAGGAGAAGATCAGAGATTCTGTTTCTGAGGCCTGCCCCTGAGGTCTAAACTGCCACAACATTATAACAAAAGACTATAACAAGGGCCATGGAAATTATGTGCCAGGAACCATAGACGAAAACAATGATCTATATCATAACACCACATGCTTCTTTTGGATGTGATGCCAGATTAAGACTGACCACCTAGTGGCCAAGCTTCCTTTGCTTACCTATAAAGTAGACTGATTTCATTTTCTGATCTTTTACGGACATGCATTTGCAGATGTGAATAACGAATTGCTGTGGCACACCAGCAATTAAAATTGCACAATTAAAACAGTGAAAATCTATCTTGAACTTATTTAGAAAGCATACAGAAATAAAAAGTTATGTACAGAATTTTTCAGAATAGTTTTGATACAGAAATAATCGGTGTTATAATATGCATTTTCCTCTAAAAAAGCATAAAGGACAGGTTTTTAGTCCAATAAGGCAAGAGTCAATGTAAACTGTGCTGGATAAAGCTTTAGTAATATCTCAAAGTTCTAAGAAGTTCCCATTATTTTCTAGCAGAGTTATATTAGCCAAACAGGGTTAGGGATATAAGTCATGAAGTTCTTTGTTTGGTTATAGAAAATCCAGATGATTAATAATTGAGAAACAAAATTAAAACATGTTTTTATTTGTCCTCTTAATATATCTTCAGCATGGAGTGTAAAAACGTAAAAAAAAAAGAGCTACTGATGGTAAGTTAAAGAAAACTCTAAAGTAGCAAGCACAAATTTTCCCAAAACTTAGTAGCCTAAAACAATCTTTTTTTTTTTTTTTTTTTTTTTGAGTTGGAGTCTCACTCCGTCGCCCAGACTGGAGGGCAGTGGCCGCTCCCGGCCACCACAGCCTCGACCTGCTGGGCTCCGGCGATCCTTCCGCCTCAGCCTTCCGAGTAGCTGGAACTACAGGCGCGCACTACCACACCCAGCTAGTTTTTTTTTTTTTTTAATTTATTGTAGAGATGAGGTCTCACCAAGTTACCCAGGCAGGTCTCGAACCCGCAGGCTCAGGCAATCCACTCACCTCAGCCTCCCAAGACGCAGGATTACAGGTTGAGCCACCGAGCCCGGCTCATTTTTTATGGTCATAAATTCTTTGGGTTGGTATTTGTTATTTAT
>CAUYQG010049381.1:0-14562 GCA_963574415.1 Tarsius wallacei | reverse complement strand
GACCTCGTCTCTACAGTAAATCAAAAATTAGCTGAGTGTGGTGGCGCACACCTGTAGTTCCAGCTACTTGGAAGGCTGAGGTGGGAGGATTGCCTGAGTCCAGGAGGTTGAGACTGCGGTAGCCGTGAGCAGCGTGCCACTCCACTCCAGCCTAGGTGACAGAGTGAGATTCCAATTCAAAAAAGAAAAAGAAAGACATCATTTGCCCTTTTCAGGTTAACTCTCTCATGAGTGTACAGTGGAGTTTTCCAGACACTATTTAGTGCGTGATGTCATGGAATGGCTAAAGGCTGGTTAGTGGAATTTATACTTGTGTGTTGTGTTTCAAAAGCTATCAGTTTTTTGTTTTTTGTCTTTTTTGAGTTGGAGTCTCACTCTGTCGCCCAGACTGGAGTGCAGTGGCACGCTCACAGCCACCACAGCCTTGACCTGCTGGTCTTAGGCAATCCTTCCACCTCAGCCTTCCAAGTAGCTGGAACTACAGGCACGCGCGACCTTTCTCGGCTTATTTATTTATTTATTTATTTATTTATTATAGAGATGAGGTCTCACCAAGTTGCCTAGGCTGGTCTCAAACCCGCTGGACTCAGGCAATTCTCTTGCCTCGGCCTCCCAAGGTGCTGGGATTATAGGCTGAGCCACTGCGCCCGGCCCAAAAGCTATCAGTTTTAATTAATTTTTTTTTTTTTGAGTTGAGGTCTCACTCTGTTGCCCAGGCTAGAGTGCAGTGGCACGATCATGGCTCACTACAACTTCTAACTCCTGGGCTCAGGCAACCCTTCTGTCTCAGCCTCCTGAGTAGTTGGGACTACAGGCACATGTCACCATACCCGGCTTATTTTTTATATTTTTTGTAGAGACGAGATCTTGCTATGTTGCCCAGGCTGGTCTCAAACTCCTGAGCTCAGGCAATTCTCCCTCCTTGTCCTCCGAAAGTGCTAGGATTACAGGCATGAGCCACCGTGCCCGGCCTAAAAGTTACCAGTTTTAATTTCTAATTTGGTAAATATCGACAGCTATATTGTATATAAACAAAAGCTCTCTGGGGTCCTCAATAACTTTTAGGGGTGTTAAAGAAGATCTGACCTCAAAAAGTTTGAGAATTAATGGCCTATAAGTTTAGATATTACTTTAACAAAGTTTCATGATGTACAAGATAGCAGTATATGATGAAACAAAGACATTTTGGTAATATTTTTTGTGACAGTGATAATTTATCATATGCCATTCCATTATTTTGTTTGTACATTATGCATAAAATCTGTGGTTTAGTTCTATATCCAAGTATTGCTTCAAGAGTTATATTGATAATTTACAGTCTTGGAAGAATGAAATTTCTTCAAAGTGAAATTAATTTAAAAAAAACAAAAAACCTAAGAACTATAATGGCTCAAGAAAGGCTGTCTAATTTGACATGAATGTCAGCAGAACACAAATTATATAAAAATCTTCATTATAACCATATAATTGGTGGTTTTGTTATGACAAAGGCAAGAAGAGTAAATTTTATTAAATAAATTATGAATTATGTATATATTTATTATTCAGCCAAACATTGCCAGTCCATCACATGCAATAATAATTGTTTTGTTTTGTTTTTTGAGACAGGTCACACTCTATTGCCTGGGATGGAGCACAGTGGTGTGATCCCAGCTTACTGCAGCCTCAACCTCCTGGACTCAAGTGATCTTCCTGTGTTAACCTCCCGAATGGCTGGGACTACAGGTGTGCACCACCACACCTGGTTAGTTTTTGTATTTTTTGTAGAGATGAGGTCTCACTATGTTGTCCAGGCTGGTCTTGAACGCCTAAGCTTAAGGAATCCTTCTGCCTTGGACTCTCAAAGTGCTGGGATTACAGACGTGAGTCACTGCGTCCGGTCACAATAATCAATTTGTCTTTTGATGCTTTGGCAGCTTTCAGTTATATAAAAGTCATAGCTTTATACATTTTTTAAGTTTTGTCATTATACATGTATGTTGTCAAGGTATGTAGACAAAACATATTCAACACTTTGTTAGCTTGATAGATAACTTTTTGATATTTAGACACATGGTATGAGAATTCGCCTGGGTTCTATAAAAGTTAAGGACAGGCCTGGTACTGTGGTTTATGACATCATTCCTCACAGAAATAGGCAAGAGTTTTCAGAGTGCTCAGATCCCATGTCAGCCACTTATTACTCAAATGGTAGTTGTGCTGCCAAGAGAGAGAAAGGTGTGAATCCATGCTGATCAGCTTGCATCTTGGTGCCTACTGCCTTTTCCATAGCCCTGGAATTGTCTGAGCAATGTAAAAAGTCACCCTCTGGGCCAGGCGCAGTGGCTCACGCTTGTAATCCCAGCACTTTGGGAGGCGAAGGTGAGAGAATTGCCTGAGTCCAGGTGTTCGAGACCAGCCTGGGCAACTTAGCGAGACCTCGTCTCTACAATAAACCAAGAAATTAGCCAGGCGTGGGGACACACACCTGTAGTTCCAGCTACCTGGAAGACTGAGGCAGAAGGATCTTCTGAGCCCAGCAGGTTGAGGCTGTGGTGTTCATGAGTGTGCCACTGCACTCTAGCCTGGGTGACAGAGTGAGATTCTGACTCAAAAAAAAAAAGTCACCATCCAAACACACAGGACCATCTTGGAGCACTTTACATTTGCAGAAACCTGGATGGGGAGACCACATTGGAACCACTGCTGTGCCCGACAGTATCCCCAGGTGGATTGCAAAGGTGAAGATGCAGTCCTGGGTGAGAAGGAAAGGCAAACGTCTCACTTGGGCAGGACAGCCCATGTAGGTGACTGACCCGACTCCTTGCAGGAGGCTGAGGTCGTGGGCTGTAACTGACTCTGGGGAGCTCCAGGCCAGAGGCTCCCTGTGGCTTGCCAGATGTGGCCCATGGAGCTTGTCTTGCTCTGTCACAGTTTCTCAACACAGGTTCCTGTCAGGTCAGGAAATCTGAGTCAGAAGGCCTTGGCCAGACCTCAGCTCTCTTTTTAAAGGCTACTCAGGAGAAGAGCAAGGTAGAGAGTTGTGGGTGGAGGATGAGGGGTAGCAGCCAATGGGAAGCCAATTCTGTGTCGGGTATTCTAGAAGGAGGCATGGCAGAGGAAGCCCTGTCCTCTTCACTTCATCTGTGTGGTCCAGCTTGACTTCCCTGTGTCTCACCCTTTTCTCTCCCAGCACAGAAGGAAGGATAGGGGAAGAGTGACCCTGTCAGCCTCTGCTGTCCCTTCTGCCCAACCAGGAGTATGGAGGCATGCATTAGTTGAGGGTCACAAGGACAAAGAGGGCCAGACTCACTCTGTTGCCCAGGCTGGAGTGCAGTGGCACGCTCCTGGCCACTGCAGCCTTGACCTGCTGGGCTCAGGCGATCCTTCCACCTCAGCCTTCCAAGTAGCTAGAACTACAGGCGTGCGCTACCACACCCGGCTAATTTTTTGATATATTGTAGAGGCGAGGTCTCACCAAGTTGCGCAGGTTGGTCTTGAGTCCCTGGGCTTAGGCAATCCTCTTGCCTTGGCCTCCCAAAGTGCTGGGACCACAGGAGTGAGCCACCGCACCCGGTCCCTGGGTCCTCTTTCACATCTTCCTCCTCCTGTGTATATAATGATCAGCACTTTACATATGCAGAGTCTAGGACAGGGAGACCACAGCAGGACCACACCAGTAACCATGAATGAGCAACCCACGCAGGGTTCAAAAGGTGATGCCATTCCCTGCTCTGCAGGCATCTCAGGGCCAGGAGACTTGGAGGACGTGGGTGCCAGTCTTCACCCAGGGTGAAACTCAGAAATATTTGGAAACCAACTGAACAAGGCGGGAGGGCCAAGGTAGAAGGGTAGAGACAAAGGGAGACTGGGAGTGTAAGGCAGACGGATTACACTGGGCCCAGCCCTGAGAGTCCTGGGTGATGGAGGTGCTAGGGCATGGGGGAGGGTGAGGCCAGTCGCTGAGGCCATGCCCTGTTGCTAATTCGGTTGTCATGAGCACACACTCCGTGTCAGACCTTATCCATGCAAAAGAGTCCCTTTCCTCTCAGCACTTAACAGTGTTTTCAAACGATATGTCCCTACTGAACATCAACCACACGCCTAGCTCAAAGGTGGCCACCAGGGTCTCATATATAATTCAAAGGAACTTACAGTAGAGTGAGAGTCGTGTGTGCATACAGATACATACTAATTAACAGATTGGAGTAAGTCATTTAATGTCTAGAGGACTTGGGTTTTGTCACCTATAAAATAAAGGGATTTGACTATCTATTTATAACTTACTTCCCACCTACTTCCAAAAGATTTTGAGATAGCTTCCAAAAAAAGACATTTATGATAATTTTGTTAAACTAGAATTAGAAAACTAAAAAGCAAGTGTAAGGAGAGAAATCAGTTGGACAGGAGCAGAGGAAAAAGTAAAAAGAGAGCTAAGATGAGGTCAGATTGAGTTGAAAAGTCAGATGCAAACCATCTCAGTTATATTGTTACTACATTGGATTATCAGATATGATTTTGAATTTCCTGGCAGCCAAGGCAAATAGGGAAAAGAGAATGGTTTATCTAATTACCATTATGTGGCAAAATAAAGCACATTAGGTCTTCAGGAGAGAGAAAATCTTTCCTGGTAGCAAATACTAAAGAAATTTACTATGTGAGTCCTTCCTTACAGATGTAATATAGTGGTAGTTTTTCCAGGACCAAAAAAAAAAAAATGCAGTTTTTAAAATGTAATTTCTTGGCATTAATGGATGCCAAGGGTGTAACATTAAAATGGAACTTGGCTGAAGGCATTTTTGCCTGGGCAACTAAGCTAATGTGATTCCAATGTAGAGTTTTTCTGTGACATAAACTTATACTAAGCTAGAACCCAGAATATGCCAAGGGGTAGTTACATAAGCAGGTTGTTTCCTCACACCTTTACTATCCCTGGGGATTGGCACAGGTTTTCATTTTTGCTAAGCAGAGAGGTGAAAAAGTGATGGCTAAATTCTAGTTTTGGTTTGCATTTCTTGAGTTATGACTGATGTCAAATTTCTATATGCTTATTGGCCACTGCCATTTCTTTTTCTACAAACTACTTGTATATATTCTATTATTATTATTATTGAGTGCACAGTCTCACTCTGTCTCCCAGGCTGGAGTGCAGTAGCATGGTCCTGGCTTACTGTAGCCTCGGCCTCCTGGGCTCAGGCTATCCTTCTGCCACAGCCTCCTGAGGGGATGGGACTATAGGAGCATGCTACACTCATGGCTAATTAAAAAAAATTTTTTGTACACAAGGTGTTGGGGTTGCCGAGTGTGGTGGCTCAAGCCTGTAATCCCAGCACTTTGGGAGGCTGAGGCAAGAGGATTGCCTAAGCTCAGGGGTCCAAGACCAGCCTGGGCAACTTGGTGAGCTCTTGTCTCTACAATAAATTTTTAAAAATAAGCCAGGCTTGGTAGCGTGTGTCTGTAGTTCCAGCTATTTGGAAGGCTAAGGTGGGAGGATCACCTGAGCCCAGCAGGTCAAGGCTGCAGTGGCTGTGAGCATGCCAGCATTCCAGCCTGGGTGACAGAGTGAGACTCCAACTCAAAAAACCCCAAAACTCCCCCCAAAGTGCTGAGATTACAGATGTGAGCCACAATACCCAGTCTCTTTGATTCTATTTTTTTTTTTTTTTAATTGGAGTCTTACCATTTGCCCAGGCTGGAGTGCAGTGGCATGATCATGACCATCTCAGTCTCCACCTGCTGAGCTCAGGCGATCCTTCCACCTCAGTCTTCTAAGTAGCTGGAAGTACAGGTGCGTGCCACCACACTCAGCTAATTTTTTAATTTATTGTAGAGATAAGGTCCCAGCAAATTGCCCAGGTTGGTCTCAGACCGCTGGGCTCGGGCAGTCCAATCACCTCTGCCTCCCAAAGTGCTGTGATTACAGGCATGAGCCACTGCGCCCAGTTGGATTGTTTTTTTAAGAAACTGCTTAAAGTGGGAGGCAGAGGCTGAAGGATTGTTTGAGGGCAGCCTGGGCAACATAGCGAGACCTCACCACTACAGAAAGAAAAAAAGCTGCATCAGTGTCCTCATCTATAAAATAGAGACGATAATAATAGCACCTACCTCATAGGGTTACTTATTGTGACAATTAAATAAAATAATCTATGTACTTAAAATACTTTCTAGCATGTAGTAAATTATTATTAGCAATTAAAATGATTATTTTGCTGTCTTATTAGTATGAGTTTCCTTGTAAATTAAGAAGATAACGCTTTGTCCTATGTTTTCTCAGTCATGGGAAACACATTTTTATGGTAATTTTCCATATAGAAGCTTAAAAAAAAAAAGTCATGTGGTTGAATGTATCAGTCTTTTCCTTGATGACTCCTGGGTTTTCCATCCTGATTAGAACACCTTCATATTCCAAGATACAAATCAATGGACCCATACTTCCTTATAGAACTTCTGTGGTTTTATTACACTCCAATCTTTGATCCCATGATGCCCCTCCAGCATTAAGCCAGGCATCCCAGCACCGTTTCCTGAATACTCTCTTCTCTCCATTGAGTTGAATGGAAATGTTTGAATCTCTCATTGAAGTTCTCCAGCCCTTTCTCTAACTTAAGGTTCCTTTTGGCTGTTCATGTTACGATGGATGCCAACCCCTTGGGCATAGATGTGGAGAGCGACAAGAGTTGGACCAGGAAGCAGAGGCTCTCAACCTTTCTATTGTCAGCTTGAGGAGGGATTTTTTTTTTTAGGTGGAGTCACCCAGGCTAGAATGCAGTGGCATGATTACAGCTCAATACAACCTTGACCTCCAGGCTCAGGTGATTCCTCTGCCTTAGTGTCCCAAGTAGCTGGGACTATAGACATGCATCACCACACCCGGCTAATTTTTTTTATCAAACTCCTGGGCTCAGGCAATCCTCCTGCCTCAGCCTCCAAACCCAAAGTGCTGGGATTATAGGTGTGAGTCATTGTGCCTGGCCTTGATGAGTGATCTTAAGTCATTTTTGTTTTCTGGGCCTCCGTCTCGCTCGTAGAATGACAAGACTAGATGTTTTCTAAGACCACTTCCAGCTGTAATATTGCTTGAGCCTAGAAACTACCTACAGCAAGTGTGTAGCAGTGAATGAGCAAGAACTGAAGCCCGTCCTGCCCTCCCACCACCCACCCCCAGTTCCCCTGTCCAAGGCCCAAGGGCCTGGGGGCCAACTGCCTGCCATCCCAAGAGACCTTGGCCCTGGTGGGGAGGGCATGGTCTGAGAGATACTGCTGACTGAGGGACAGTGGGCAGACGACACAGTCCCCTGAGAAAGCCAGCCTTGTGCAAGCACCACTGGAATCTGACCACCTCTGAGGCCCTAGGCCCATCCCAAGAGAGGAAGGCCTGGATAGGACTAGAAAACCCTTCTCTGAAGGTATTATGTGACTGTGAGAACACACACAGACACACAACACAGGCATACACACACAACACACCCACATCATCCTACAAAGCACATACACAAAGGAGGGCAAGATTACTTTGGTTTTGAGATGAGACAGACCCAGATTCAAATCCCTACTCCACCCCTTAATCTGTGTGACCCTGGGAAGATATTTAACTTAACTTCCAGAGTCTCCTAGAGAATGACCCTCACAGGATTTTTGTGACAGCTTGAGTTCTAAGGCAGTGCCCGGGACACAGTAGGAGGCCCCTTAAGGAAACCCCGTGTCCACTCCTGCTCCCTCCCTCTCCATCCTGGATGCCTGAGCTTTGAACAGGGCACAGCAGGTGCAATACACGGAGATCTTGACCTTGGGGTCAGACCAACTTGCATCTGAATCCCACCCACACAGTGTGGTTAGCTCATATCCACAGAGCACCCAGCATGGCACCTGGACCACAGTGGGCACCAATAAGTGATTTAAATACCACTATTCGGATCATCCTCAGGGAGTCCAGAGCTCAGGGTAGTATCCAGTCAGGTCCTGGTAGGACAGGTCTGAACAGTACGGGAGGGAAGAAGGCCTGAGTCTGAGGGATTCACTAACAAATAAAGGCTTAAGACGATCGTGCAATATCGATCCAACGGCCCCAGTGGGAGGCTTGACACTGACTCATCCTCATGTTCAATTCAGTTCTAGACAGCCTTCACAGAGCCATTTCCTGGCCCCACAACCCTGTCATCCTCAGCCAATCAATAAGCTGCCATCAATAAGGTTGCCGGATAAAATCTGGGACACACAGTTAAATTTGAATTTCAGATACACATCGAATACATTTTTAGTATAACTATGTCCCAAATATCATATCATATATATACTAAAACCTATGGCTTATTTGAAATTCAAATTTAGCTGTGTGTCCTGTATTTTTATTTGCTAAAGATGGCAACCCTAGCCATTGATCAACTGTCACAGTAAAAGTAACAACTTACGGTTGCGGAACACTTAAGTGACCATTACATCAGCTGTGCGCTGCCCTTTGCAGTCAAGGTTATGTGGGCTAGCTGCTATGATCTTCCTTTCCACAGGTATGACCTGGTGGCACATGACACGGCAGCGAGAGGATGTCGGGAGAGGGTAAGAGGCTGAGGCAGACTCATTGGAAGTGGACAGGGCCCTCAGTCAACAATATCGTTATTATTACCTCCACTTAACATGCGAAGGAACCCAAGAGCACGCATTTAATACGTATTGAGCCCAGTGTTTGTCAAGGCCTGAGAGAGGAGATCAATTGATTTGCACAGCATCCTCTAGCTGGTGGCCACCGAAATCTGCAACTGTGGGGTGGGGGTGGGGGGATCACTTCTCCTCCATCTCCACAATGCCAGAGCTGGAGAATCCTGAACACTGTATTGTACATGCATTACTGTACTGTTTTGTTTATCAGGGTCTTACTCTGTTGCCCAGGCTGGATTGCAGAGGTGCAATCACGGCTCACTGTAGCCTCGGCTTTCTGGACTCAAGTGATTCTCCTGCCTCAGCCTCCCAAATAGCTAGAACTACAGGTGCATACCACTATGTTCGGCTAATTTTTTTTTTTTTTAGTTGAATTCTCACTCCTTTGCCCAGGCTCCTGGAATGCAGTGGCATGCATGCTCATGGCCAACCCAGCATCAACCTGCTGGGCTCCGGCGATCCTTCCACCTCAGCCTTCCAAGTAGCCAGAACTACAGACGTGTGCTACCACGCCCAGCTATTTTTTATTTTATTGTAGAAACAAGATCTTGCCAAGTTACCTGTGCTAGTCTTGAACCCGCAGTCTCAGGCAATCCACTCACCTCGGCCTCCCAAATGCTGGAGCACTTTACAGGCTGAACCACTGAGCCTGGCCTAATTGTTAAATTTCTTTAAATTTTTTGTAGAGATGGGGTCTTGCTATGTTGCCCAGGTTGTTCTTAAACTCCCGGCCTCAAGCAATCCTCCCATCTCAGTCTCCCAAATTGCTGGGATTACAGGCACAAGCTACCAAGAATCTGCCTGGCCAGCATCTTCTGTGTACGTGTTTGTCTCCTTCCCTACCCAGCTTCATTCTTCTTCATACCACCCCCGAGGCTGGGAGCCCTACGGAGCAAGGACAGTCTTATTCACCTTGTGATTCCACTGAAAAGCTCAGAGTGGGTGCCCAATGACAGGTAAAATATTTGACAGGGTCCTCTCTTTCCCAAGCCACTGCTTTCCTGGGACCAGGAGGATGTCACTGATCACATGCTCTCCAGCTGCCCTGTTCTCCTTCCTCCAGGTTGCAGATATCTAGAACTCCCCCACCCCACCCCAGAAGGAGTCAGGAAGGGAGGGGCAGATACCTGGATGGAACAGAAGATGAGGAGAGACTGAAAACACTTAGGATTAAGGAGGTAAAATATAAAATGCATAGTTGCACAAATAACATTGTTTTGGTATCAGCGGTACTGGCATTTACTGGGACGGGTGGATCCCTAAAATTAAAATTGAGTAGGGGATGGGTCAGGGCAGAGTCAGGTTCAGGGTCAAGATCAGTGTCAAGATACTCAGAGCAGTGCTGAGTACATCTTAGAACACTACCACGTAGGAGCAGTGAGCATGGCTGTCCCTCTCCCCTCATCCTACTCCAGCTGTCAGCCACTCGGCTCCAGCCACACTAGCCACCTGACCACCTTGCTTGTATGCTCCCCCTCAGGGCCTTTGCTCTTGTGGTTGACTGCTTGGAGTATTTCTCTCAGTTATCCACTCAGCTACCTCCCTTGGCTTTCTGTTCCCTTCTCAATGAGGCCGGCCCTGCCCATCCTGCTGTGTCCTGGAAATGCCCCATCCCTGCCCTCCTCACCACCTTGTCTGGCACCCCTTTACTGTTTCCACTGCACCTCAAACTGCCAGAAACTACTTGGTTTCACTAATATATCCCAAATCAGCAGAATGCACCTGGCCTAGTGGGTGCTCAATAAATATGTATTGTGCTGTAATCCTAGCACTTTGGGAAGCTGAGGTGGAACACTTGAGCCCAGGAGTTTGAGACCAGCTTGGGCAACACAGAAAGACTCTGTCTCTAAAAAATTTTTAAAATTAGCAGGTTGTGGTGGCTCATGCTTATAGTCCCAACTACTTGGGAGGCTAAAGTGGGAGGATCGCTTGAGCCCAGGAGTTTGAGGCTGTAGTGAGCGCTGATCGCACCACTTCACTCCAGTCCAAGTGACAGAGTGAGACCCTGTCTCTAAAAAAATAAAACAAAAATGAAACGTGTTGTATTGAGCTTGTTAAAGTGAACTTGGATGGAGCTTGGTAAGCTAGTGATGTCTAGCTGAGGTGTGCTTTCCTTTTCAGAGGCTCCTGGGAGCTTGTTCAAACACTCCCACCAGAGTCCCTTCCTTACACCTCTTGAGTCAGCTTGAGAAGCTCCCCAGGGCTTCTGATATGAAGAACACCTTCTCTGGTGCAGTCCCCTCACTTAGAGACAGGCTCCTAGGGGCCTACCCTGTCCAATGTCTCAGCATAGTTTGGGGCTGAGCCAGCAATCTCATGATTCTCTCTACTGGGAGCCCTTTCTACCCCATCCCAGCCCTCCTCACCAGCTTGCCTGACCCCACTTTCCTCTTTCTACAATACCTCTAACTACTAGAAACTACTAGTGGTTTCCCCTGGTCCAGCTTGGGGGACCTTCAGTCTACAATGTTATTTACCAGAGAGAGTGCTGGTGTTATTGTTCTCTGTCTAGTGTCTCCTAGCCCAGTGCCGAGCACATAGGTGGAACCCCATGAATGTTTTGTTCTTATTTTATTTTATTTTATTTTGTAGAGACAGGGTCTCACTATGTTGCCCAGGCTGGTCTTGAACCCCTGGCCTCAAGAGATCCTCTTGCCTCTGCCTCCCAAAGTGCTGAGAATACAGGTGTGAGTCACCTTGCCTGGCCCTTATTGCCACGTTCCCGATAGGCAGAGATGCCTGGGCCTAGGCCCAGCAGACATACGTCTCACATTCTCCAATGAGGCTGAGCAGGCACAGGGCAGGAGAAGTCAGGAACTGAAAGATGCCCTTGTCCCTTCCTATGCCCTGAGTTTTGGAGCAGTGTCCTGTGGGGTCTAGAAGACTGGCTTGGGCCAGTTTGTTGCTGTGTGGCTCAAGCCAAGTCTCATAACCATTCTGAGTCTATTTCCTAGTCTGTAAAATGGGGCTGACTTCTAGAGCGGATGTGAGGACCCTACCTGATCGCATATGGCTGGAAGCTCACCATACAAACCCAGGTTATCACTGTCATCAGCTCTCTCACTTAATGCTGCCCGTGGCACCCCCCACCTGATGACAAAGTTCATTTCCTTGGCCTGGAACCTGAGGTTCTTCCACCCAGACCCCAGCCCCAACCCTTCCCCTCATCTGTTGCCACTCCTGTCTCACACCCTCCACTCCAGCCAGAGTTAGTCACCACCCTGTACAGGCCATACCATTTCACACCTCCACGCCTTTGCATGGACTGTTCCCTCTGCTGGGAGTGCCCCCTCCCTTTGCCACCCAGAGAATCCCAGCATCGCCCACCTCCAAAACACCCTGCTTCCTTGTCTTTCTGTATCTGATGTGGAGTTGGGCAGCCGGGGTTAGACTCCTGGTGTGACCACCTACCCACTAAATGAATTTGGGCAAAGTTGCTTAACCACTCTTAGCCTTAGTTTCCTCGCCTGCAAAATGGGGATGATAACAGACCCACCTCTTAGGGGCGTTGTGAGGATGAACTGAGATAATGGAGGGCTTGGACCTGCCTGGGACACAGAAGGTACTCAGAAAATGACAGCCATTATCGCTGCCCTTCATGTTTCTCTCAGTACCTCACCCTGCCCAGCTAGCTGCACCCAGGATCTCTGCCCGCTAAGGCTATCCAGAGGCCACCAGGTCAGCTAACTCTGGGGAAACAGAGGGAACTTTCCTGCACTCAGCCCTTTCTGACTAGCAAAGCCAGTCGGAGGAGATCCACAAAGGCAATGGCAATGGAACTCTCCAAGAACAACTGTGTTCTTAGGCAAGGGTCTGGATCACAGCAGGTGAGAGGGGAGTCTGGGAAGGGGGAGAGATTGCAGCTGCAATAGGGTTTCTTCTCCCCACCCCATGTGCCAGGCCAGACTGTGCTCCTTTTTTTTTCTTTTAAGTTAGAGTCTCACTCTGTGACCCAGGCTGAAATGATGCAATGGCACACTTACAGCCACTGCAGCCTCGTCCTTCTGGACTCAGATGATCCTTCTGCCTCAGCCTCTTCAGTAGCTGGAACTACAGGCATGTGCCACCACGCCTGGCTAATTTTTTGATTTTGTAGAGGTGAGGTCTCACTATGTTGCCCAGCCTGGTCTCAAACTCCTGGGCTCAAGCAATCCTCCCACTTCAGCCTCCCAAATTGCTGAGAATATAGGCATGCTGGGCTCCATTTCTGAAGGGAACTGTCAAGAACAGCCCTGCTCACCCTGTGGACCCTGGTCTTCCCATTTGTCGGGGCCTGCAGTAGACACAGGATGCCCTCCAGCATCTGCTCACATCTTCACAATAACCACCAGAAGATAGCAGGTCCCAGAGCAAGACTGTCCTGGGCTCAAGTCCCTGTCCTATCCCCCTTCTACTTTCTAGGTGCGCAACCTTGGATAAACTACCCAGCCAACTCTGTTCTTCAGTTTCTTCCTCATCTCTAAAAGTAAAAGGTAAAAGAATCATAGCTCCTTGAGCTGATATGAGAACGGAATGATGTCATGCTTTTAATACACTTAGCACAATGCTTAGAAGATGGTAAGCACTCAGGAAATACTTATTATTATTATTCATCATTTCCCTAGCTGGGAAAGGAGGAAAGAGAAGGAAAGAGAAGCTAAGTGACTTGACCAAAAGTCACCCGGCTTGTAAGTAGTAGAGCCAGGATTCCACCCCTGGGTTGCGTGATTCCAAAGTCAGAGTTCTCTTGACTTTTTTATGTTGTCCCAATTTGTACAACCCTCATTCCCTAAATTTAATCCAGAAAAACAATTTTTTAAAAAACACCCTAACTATAATGGCAATGGGTTGAAACACTTCAAATATATTCCAACCCCTGAGTTCATGATAAACATTACTGATCACATTTAGAGATGCTAAGGAACCAGTTGGTTATTTTGAAAACTGTAGCTACAGGGAAAGAATTGAGTGCCGATTCTGCTTTACCTGTGTACTTTATAAAAGTTAACTCACATTAACCACATAGTTGAGAGAGGAAAGTTTGTCTTAGTAAAAGTATTTCAGTTATTCGATGCAGAAGGAGTAACAAAATATCACTATTTTCAACCCCTGGTGACATAATAAATCCAGGCATTGATTTCCAACAGCTGCTGTCTTTTCCTTTTGTCTTTTTTTTTTTTGCCATGTTGTCCAGGCTGGTCGTGAACTCCAAGCCTCAAGGAATCCTCCTGCCTCGACCTTTCAAAGTGTTGGGATTTACAGGCGTGAGCCACCATACCTGGCCAGCTGCTTCCGTATGTGTCCCCTGGTGGAAAAACACACCACCATCTGTGAAGTAGTCATCCCAAGCATTGAACCTAAATCTCATCAGGCCTTTAGATATCTGGATGCAATCAAACTCCAGACTATGAAACTCTACAGAAAAGATGACCTGGCTCCTTCAACAAATAAATTGTAAGGGGGAAAAAAAGAGAAAAAGGGGAAAATGCCAATTAAAAGAGACCTACCAGCCAGGTGCAATGGCTCATGCCTATAATCCCAGAACTTTGGGAGGCCGAGGTGGGAGAATATCTTGAGCCCAGGAGTTCCAGTCCAGCCTAGGTAACATAGCGAGGCCTTGTCTCTACAAATAAAAAAATTAGCTAGGCAATTGAGTAGCTGTAATCTCAGCTACTCAAGAGGCTGAGGAGGAAGGATTGCCTGAGCCCAGGAGGTCAAGGCTGCCATGAGCCATGATCGTGCCACTGCACTCTACTCTGGGCGATGGAGAGAGACTCTGACTCAAAAAAACAAAAAAAACACGATATTCATCTGCAAACAGGATATAGACTTTATTTGAATCCTAATTAAACAAATTACCTTATAAATGAGAAAACTGGAATTGGAACAGTGACTGAGAATTTGATATTAAATTGTGGTACTTTTTTTTTTTAGTTGGAGTCTTACTCTGTC
>CAUYQG010049380.1:0-34989 GCA_963574415.1 Tarsius wallacei | reverse complement strand
CTATAGATACTTTCTAACTACAAAATAACTATTTGCCCCTAGAGACATATTAGTATTTACTATTTTTAGTAAATGATTTGGCAAAAAATACTCAGAATGTGGAATCATTTTTTTAAAAGTGCAGATGTGGCCAAGCGCGCTTGCTCAATAGCTCCCAGCACTTCTGAAGTGAGGACTTCTGAGTCCACAGGTTCGAGACCAGCCTGGGCAACTTGGTGAGACCTCATCTCCACAATAAATCAAAACATTAACTAGGCGTGGTGGCATGTGCCTGTAGTTACAGCTACTTGGAAGGCTGAGGCGGAAGGATCACCTGAGCCCAGCAGGTTGAGGCTGCGGTGGCCACGAGCGTGCTACTGCCCTCCAGCCTGGGCGACAGAGTGAGACTCCAACTCAAAATTAATAAATAAATAAAATTATAAGAGACGGAACAAAGACAGCGACAGTGGGGAGTTCAGAAAAAAATCATAAATCTGAAAAATATTACTGAGGTAAAAGCAACAGCTAGGCATAGTGCTCACCCCTGTAATCCCAGCATCTTGGGAGGCTGAGGCAGGAGGATTATCTGAGTCTAGGAGTTCAAGACTAGCCTGGGCAACATGGTGAGGCCTCATCTGTACAATTAAAAAAGAAATTAGCCAGGCATGGTGGCATATGCCTGTAGTTCTAGCTACTAGAGAGGCTGAGGCAGAAGGGTCTCAGGAACCCAAGCAGTCGAGGCTGCAGTGAGCCGTGAGTGTGCTACTGCACTTCAGCCTGGGTGACAGAGTGGTGAGACTCCAACTCAAAAAAAAAAAAAAGTTTAGTGATTGGCTGAATAGAAGCTTTTATTCTATCTTAATCAATTGACTATTGGTGTCTAAACTCTCTTAGCATCCTTGCTGGATAGCTCTTGAGGCCAGGGACCTTGTAAAAATTCCCATGCCTCCTCCCCTGGCTAATGGTAGCTAGCCAAGCCTGTAACTTCTCTTCCAGACCTTTCGGGGCTGCGGCCCTGGTTTCCATCCCGTTGCCTTCTAGCTACATTCTGCTCCTTCTACCCAATGCCTTTTCAAGGCTTCAGTTGACCTGCCTACTTTTCTTTCCATTTCAGTTTTGTCCCGGATGCCATCGATGAGATAATCCCTAGCTCTCCATCTGGCCGCCTTTCAACCAGTTCAACCTTTCTGCTATATACAGCACAAACCCCCAGCCTCCAGTTCAACTCAGCACCGCAAGCTCTCTCTTTCTAGGAGCCAGAATGGATGCTAAAGCCATTAACCAACCTACAAAATATAGGAAAAGAAAACATGGCAAGAAAGCTACTGAACGCATTTTGGGACATTGTAAAGAATATTTTTTATAACTTCATTTTATCATAGAGATGTGGGGTACAAATCAGGATCAGGGACATAAATAATCCACATGCAGATGAAGTTTGGGCCTCCCAACTTGTCCTCACTTCCCCTGGTTTGGGACCAGGTACCCTTTGTGTTGTTGTGTGCACCCCCCCTCCCCTGGCAGTGTCTCACAACTGCCAATCTCTCCCTTGCGCTGTAATGTTCAGGTTCCACTTATGAGTGAGAATATGTAGTATTCAGTTCTTTGCTTCTGTGATAGGTCACTAAGGACGATGGTCTCCAACTTCATCCAATTTACAGTGAAGTCCATGATTTTATCTTTTTTTCTTTTTTCTTTTGGAGTTGGAGTCTCACTCCGTCGCCCAGACTGGAGTGCGGTGGCAGCTCCTGGCCACCGCAGCCTCGGCCTGCTGGGCTCCGGCCATCCTTCCGCCTCACCCTTCCAAGGAGCTGGAACTACAGGCGCACGCTACCACACCCGGCTAATTTTTTTGATTTATTGTAGAGATGAGATCTCGCCAAGTTGCCCAGGCGGGTCTCAAACCCGCGGGCTCAGGCATTCCACTCACCTCAGCCTCCCAAGGCGCGGGATTACAGGCTGAGCCACCGAGCCCAGCGATTTGTTTCTTTTTAATACTACTGGTCTTGTTCTCCCCTCCCCTCCCCTCCCCTCCCCTCTCCCTTCCCCTTTCTCCTTTCTCCCCCACCCCTCCTCTCTCGCTGATAAACATTCAATGTGTTAGTCTTTATGTGTGAAACTGACTGGAGTGTTTTTTCCCATATGTGGGTGGACGTGGCTCAGGAATGTAATCCAAGATTTAGCTGCATATCCTGCCCTTTGAAGAGAATTTTTTGTGAAGAGTGCTGGCTTTCCCAAGAAGCCCCAGGACTTTTGCTCAAAATGACTGTCACGTTTTTTACTCACTCCTTGCTAGTAATGGTCTGTAAGTCAGTGGGATGGTGGAAAGAGAACCACACTGTGAGTCCAGAAGACTGGCTTTAGAAAGTCACTTTATGGATCAAGTGAGACTAATGAATGACTTTATCAAAAGTGAAAATGTAAAAGAAAAAAGATTTCACAGGCTCCCTTATCATTGCAGCTGTACTTCTGTTATTTCCTGTTGAGAAAATACATGGCCAATAGCTATTTTTATTCAGTTATTCTTTTGAATAAATTGGATTCTTACTAACCACACCAGTATAAACAAATATTTGAACAATAGTCATACATTTAGTAGTGCTAATCTTTAGTCAGTGTATCAATTAGGAATTGTATGCAGCCTCTAGAAACAAAGCTCTAAAGCATGGTGAATTAGAAGCATAAACATTTAGGTCCTTACAATAAAGAAGTCCCAAAGTGTTGGTTTATAGCCAAAGTCTCTGAAATTCTCTGGCCTTTTCTTCATAATCCCAAAGTAGCTGCTGGAGCTCCCTGCTACATCTGTTTTTCCTGCAACTTGAAGAATAAAGGGGGTTGGAAGGGCAAAACGTTTTCCTTGAAAGCTTTTTATTCCCTAAGCAGACCTCCAGAGCACAGACATGCTATACACAGCATGCTTCTATCTCAATGGCTGCCCTATCTGCAAGACTAAAGGATGTCGTTTTTCCAGCAGAGCACACTATCCAGGTATCTGTTAGAGCAGAAGAAGGGAGAATATTGGATAGGCTACTAGCAATCTATGATTTGCTCAGTCTATAGACACTGCTGGGAGTACATCCAGAGTAATGGGCATGGAGGCAGTTCTCAACATATGGGTTGGAGATTACAGCACTAGATGTCTAGGATGTCTTACATTGCTAACGTTTTATGATTCTATGAAGTTGACATTCGGGTGCTGAGTTTAAGGCATTTCTCAGAGGTGGCAGTGAAAAGAGCACTGATTGTGGAATCAAAAGACATGGATCCAAATCCCAAACTATTAAACTCAGGCAAATTCTTTGACTTCTTTTTTTTTTTTTTTTTTTTGAGTTGGCATCTTACTCCGTCGCCCAGACTGGAGTGCAGTGGCCGCTTCTGGCCACCGCAGCCTCGACCTGCTGGGCTCCGGCGATTCTTCCACCTCAGCCTTCTGAGTAGCCGGAACTACAGGCGTGCGCTACCACGCCCGGCTAATTTTTTTGATTTATTGTAGAGATGAGGTTTCGCCTGCCCAGGCGGGTCTCGAACCTGTGGGCTCCGGCAATCCACTCACCTCAACCTCCCAAGGCGCGGGATTACAGGCTGAGTCACCGAGCCCGGCTCTTTGACTTCTTGAAAGCTCTGTTTCCCTCCTACAAAAGGGAAATAATATCTACTTGTAGGTTTCTTGTGAGAAATGGATGAGCGTGTCTTAGTACAATCTCAAACATGTGAGTACTTAGCGTGACCTTACGTTCAGAAGTCCAGGGTTATGGTCTAACCCCCAAATTGGGAACAGCCAGGGAAATGAGAACTGCAGGACTCTTACCTTTGAATCCCACTTAGTGGGTGCTGAGCTGGACAGGTCATAAGCCACCTTCCAATGCCCAACAGCCATGGTGTAAATTTCTCTGCCTCAGAAGCAGGTGTCAATTGGATTTTGAGAGGTGTGAGGTCTGCTGCGTACTGCGTGTCTTGCTCTGGAGGTCTGCTTAGGGATCTGCTTTATATTTCAGGATTTTCATTTTTTCTACTAGCTCATTTACAGATGTTTGATCAGGTGTGAACTTCTACCAAGAAGACTATAAAAAAGAAATTTAACAAGTGAGTCTGAAATGCCATACTAAGGGTCAGACTTTACACAATTATGTGCTGGACTTTAAAACGAACAAAGTTGCTCTTTCTTTTTCATTTCCTTGACACTCTCCTGGAAGGAAGGTTCAGGAGTTCACATTGCCCGAGTTGGCTGCTGAGCAGGCGGTCATACCAAACGCCTTTGCTCATGCTGTTCCCTTCTCCTGAAACATCCTTTCCCTCCCTGTCACCTGGCAAAACCTTACTTATTAGTTAAGGCCTAGCTCAAGCAGCATCTCCACTTTAAAGCCTTGATAGCCCAGAATGTTGACGGGAGAAATCCCTCATCTCCCGGTGTAATACCTGTCTCATGTCTTTACTATAATAACATCAGGCATTTATTGAGATCTTACTGCGTGTCAAGTACTGTCCTAAGTGCTTTACATAGCTTCTTTATTTGATAGGCATAAAAAATCTGAGACAAGAATTACTGTCATTGTCATTTTACAGATGAAAGTTGAGACACAGATGTGTGTTGCTTGCCCAAGATCACATGGCTAAGAAATGGCCAAGTCAGGATTTGAACCCAGGTTCTTTTTTAAAAAAATGTTTTCTTTATCTCAATAGCTTTAGAGATGCAAATAGTTTTTGGTTGCACAGTTGCATTGTATAGTGGTGAAGAAGGCTGGGCTTTAAGTGTACCCACCCACCACTCCCACCTGTGGACATTGTACCCAATAGGTGATTGTTCGTCCTTCTACTCCTTCCCCCCTCCTCCTTCTGAGTCTCCAGTGTTCATTATGTCATTCTCTATGCCTTTGCAGATCCTTAGTTTAGCTCCCACTAAGAGAATGAGCGGTGTTTGGTTTTCTGTTCTGTGTTAGTTCATTTAGGATGATATTCTTCAATTCCATCCAAGTTGCTGCAAAAGATATTATTCCATTCTTTTTGACAACTGAATAGGATTACGGGTGTATATGTTTTCATTATCCACTGATCAGCTGGTGGGCATTTAGTTTGATTCCACATCTTTGCAATTGTGACTTGTGCTGTGAAAAACAGTGAGTGTATGTGTCTTTTTTTCTCCTTTGGGTAGAGACCAGGTAGTGGGATTGCTGTATCAAATGATAGAACTACTTTTAGTTCTTGAGAAATCTCCTGTAAGGTTGTACTAATTTACACTCACCAACAGTGTACAAGCAAGGATTTGAACCCAGGTTCTTAACCAATTACAGTGCACATGGTAACTATTTTAATTATGTTTGTATCAGTTTCCCCTACTATGTTGCAAGGAATTTTCTGTCAGGGCTCTGTCTTATTCCTCTGAGCATACCTAGCTTTTATATTGAGTGAGTGAGTGAGTGAATGAATGAATGAATGAATGAATGGCATATACTAGCATATGGTAACATTCAAACTACAGAAAACTCTAAAATGAAGAGAGTACTCTGTGGCCCCAATTCAAGTTTCTGTCTCCACAATAAACACTGTTAACAGCTTCTTCTGATTTCTTTGAGAAGTTTTAATGCACACAGCTGCATATATGTATTTTCCTTAAAGGATTTATCCAAACAGAATCACACTTAAACACATTCTGCTCCTAGCTACTACATACAGGTCTAAAGGAAGTTATTTTCAACTTATAAAAAAATGAAAATCATTCTAAAGAAGGAATGATTTATGATATCTTGGTTAACTTTGATACCTTGAAAATTCCTTTGATTTTGTGTCCATAAAAATAGTTGTTCTGACTATGTGGTAATAATCTCACATCCTTGGGGAATGAAGGAAAGAGATAATTATCTAACTTAACTGATGTGCTTGTCAACAATGTTCAGAATCACTAAAGGATTTCCCCTTTAGTTTCTGTTATTCTGCATTTACAAACAAAAACAAAAACAAAAAACAAAACAAAAAAAACAAAAAAAAACCTTACTGGAGTTAATAAAAAAAAAAGTAAGGGAGGAGAGAGCCTTGACCAGTGCACAGGCTCTGAAATCCCCAGGGCAGCAGTCTTGGTTGTCTGGGTGGTGGCAGGGCATAGGAAACTGTGGGCTTCTGGGCTAGCACAGAACGGGTCCTGTAAATCTTTAGTTTCACACATGTTCTGAGTTCTTTGACTGTATTAGCATTTCATCTCCTCTGGCAGGGAAAATGAAAATACCTTCATTTTTCATATGTTACAAATCCCTCCCCCCTGCCCCCACCCCGGACATGGGGAGACAGCAAGAATTTCTATGGACATGAACCTGAGAAGGGCATATTTGCTAGCGGTTTTGATCCTCACCTGTAAACCAGACACTTGAAGAAATGATAGCTCATTTTTGGAATTTTGCTTTGATTCAGATGCCCCTTAGGGATATGTTCCTTTCCCCTTGATTCATAAAATTTCCTGCACTCAGGCAGGAGGAAATATCCCTTGCTTATGCAGCAGGGAAATCTTGTGTGTGTGTGTGTGTGTGTGTGTGTGTGTGTGTGTGTGTGTGTGTGTTGGAGTCTCACTCCAGCCCAGGCTGGAGTACAGTGGCATGCTCATGGCTACCCCAGCATTGACCTACTGGGCTCAGGTGATCCTTCCACTTCAGCCTTCCAAGTAGCCGGAACTATAGACGTGTACTACCACACTTGGGTAATTTTTTGATTTATTGTAGAGATGAGCTCTCACCAAGTTGCCCAGGCTGGTCTTGAGCCCCTGGGCTCAGGCAATCCTCTCACCTCGGCCTCCTAAAGTGCTGGGATTACAGGCTTGAGCTATCACACCAGGCCAACAGGGAAATCTTAACTCCACACTTGTTCTCTGCCCAAAGTTTTTGGATCAGCCTACTTTCTTCTCAGAAAGGCACCAAACAACATCACAGATGCAACTGGCTTTTATGACTTTAAAAAATTGTGGTAAAATACACATAACATTTACCATTTTAACCATTTTACCATTTTAATCATAGTTTAGTGGTGTTAATAAATATATTCATATTGTTATGCAACCATCACCACCATTCATTTGTATAACTCATTTCTTTTTTACAAACTTAAACTCTGTCCCCATTTCCATTCCCTCTCCCTCAGACCCTGGCAACCCCATTCTACTTTCTGTTTCTGTGAAGTTGACTGCTTGAGTAACCTCATATAAGTGGAACCAGATATTATTTGTCTTTTTGTGACTGGCTTATTTCATGTGGCATAATGTCTTTTAAGTTCATCCATATTGTAGTATGTGTCAAAATTTTCTTTTTAAGATGGAATAATATTCTATTGTGTGTATATATACCACATTTTGTTTATCCTTTCATCTGTCAGTGGACACTTGGGTTGTTTCAACATTTTGACTACTGTGAATAATGCAGCTATGTACATAGGTGTACAAAGAGCTATTTGAGTCTTTGCTTTCAATTCATGTGGATGAATACCCAGAAGTGGAATTGCTGGGTCATATGGTAATTTTATGTTTAAGTTTTTGAGGAACTTTCATGCTGTTTATCATAGCAGCTGCATCATTTTATATGTCTACCTACAGTGCACAAGTTTCCAAATGTTCCAAGTCCTTGCCAACACTTGCTATTTTTTGTTTTTTAAATAGTAGCCATTCTGATGGGTATAAGATGATATCTCATTGTGGTTTGGGCTTGTATTTTTTCCACCCAAGTGAAAAAAAAATTCTTTATCCTGAATTTGGGTGGGAGTGGCCATGACTTATTTGTGTTTTGGAGAGCAATTTAAAAAAAGCCAAATTCTCTACTGAATGGTAGCTCAGGGCAAATTTGTCAACCTTTGCTTAGGCCTAAATATGGGATGAGACCTTTAAAGGGTACTGGCTGTACCACCTGGTCCCCCTGGTTCTCAATGACCTCCCCAGGAGATTCCTGACAGTTAAATCCTGTCCTGACTAGTGGGATGGGGAATGCGCTCTCTCTAACATAATACCAGTGACAGCTTTGTGCCTCCTGTTATGTAAAAGAGAGACTGTTCTTCCAAGTATCAGGGTCATGCATGGACACTCCTCCTATTTCAGCAGTGGTGACAAGGACTCGACACCAAGGCACATACATGAAGAACCTTCTCTTCTGGCAGTGGAGAGAGGATTCTGTGCACTGCTTTGTGCAGAACTTGAAAATACTTGTTTAAGGAAAGTCTAAATTGAGTTAGTGTATTTGTTGTTTTTCTTTTTCACAAAACACTTTCATATTTGTCACTGCACCTTAACTTTGTAATAGTTTTGGATCTAGTTGCAAGTATGCCCATTTGACAGAGAGAAGCATAGTCTTTGAGATATTAAATGCCTGCACTAGTTAGCAGAAATGGGATGAGAACCCAGCATTCTGGCTGTACACCAATAATTGCTTTTGGTTGAGATGAGCCCATCCAATAATCTGCTTTCTTCAGGACTTTTCAAGACTTAAAGCAACGTACTCTGTTGATTGGTAACAGAGTAATGTGTGTCTGGCCCTTTGGTGTGTTCAAACTCAATGCAGGAGTTTGGTTCTGTGAAGAGAGGCACATCTCAGCTGGGCCTTCTTAACATCTGTGGGCCCCTCTTAGTTCACAGAACCATTAGAGATTCAAATTTGTTTGATTCTGCTTTGCTCATATTTAGAACTATTGCTTATGAATTTCATGATCATTAAAATCAGTTTCTCAAAACATGAGTGTCATAGACTAGTGAATTTGCGGGGTTTTTGTTATTATTGTTGCTCTGCTAAATTCAAGTCGAAGAACACTTGAAATGTCACATTACTGATGATGTCCTTTAAATGACTATTGACTTTCTACTTGAGTTTAAATGGCCTCAAATAGGCACACAGGTGTGGGAACGCTATCCATTCTCAGTCTGTCTTCTGGAATTTGCCAGTGAGAATTTGCATGTCAGAGAGAGCACATGGATGCTCTTGAACACAGCTGCTGACTGCTGTTGATAGACAAAAGGGAGCCAGTTTAGATTTATACTGCTCTCCACAAAGGTCATTTATCAGCTCAGGTGGCCTCTCTGAATCTGAGCCCTAGGACATGATGAAGCTGTTGTTACGAGGAGAGGGCCGTCATTGCTAAGGGCTTTTGGTTACAGCAAGCATTAATGAAACATGGTGACGATTTCTTTCAATAAACTGGTTAACAAGTCACTCTTCTGCTTTAAAAAAATGAGGAGAACCTTCCTCAAATTGCTAACTCTGATATATATTTTCCTGCATATTGTGTAACTTCTATTTTCATGATTTATATCCTTACAGAAGCACCTTTTGTCAAAGAGAACATTGAGGAAAGAGCTTTAGTGACTCGGAAAAACATTTATTTGTATGTTGCTCTTTGGAATGAAATCTTTAGAGCCTACTTTAAAATAATATACATTAAAATTTGCCTTATTATTTTTTTAACCAAATATAACCAACTTTAACTTTCTTGAAAGTTGTTTTCAGTGAGTGGATAATATTACATATTATTTGCATGTCTCTGATGCCCTTCCAAAGTATCTTTGCGCGTCAAAGCTTCTCAGATATCTGCACTGTTAAAGTGTGTTCATGTGCAATCATGGCCCTTCCATGGGGCTAACACCCCATAGCAGAGCTCATGTATGATAACCAGAACATTGTCCTCTTGTGTCTTAGCAATTCAAAGCTTGAAAATACAAAAAGAATCTTCTCCCCATTTCATTTCATCTTTTCTGAGCCATAGGCAAGGAAACTTAACAGGTGGGTGAAGTTGGGGTAAAGAACCATACGCAAGACATGTTAATGCATTGATATGAACCTGGGGCAGTGGCATGTTTTCTCTTGTGATGCTCATGGAAGAGGATGTTCCCAACCTGGGCTCATGGCCACGGTTGTACGCAGTTATGCACAATCCACAGGTCTATTCCATCTCTCCCACTCAAGAAAGGAGACAAGTGAGCACAAGAAACATAAGCATAAACTTGAAATCACTGATTTGAGAAAAGAAAGACTAACTCATTTCAGTACCTTGGACTTTACTGGCACACGCAATTTGTGATACTATAAGTTACCATAAGATAGTCTGTGCTGTGATGCAGCTCTTTGTCCCTCGGTCTCGTCCTGTTCAACTTTTGAACATCAACTTTAAGAACACTAAAAGCCATGCTTCTACGCTCCTAAGAAACCACCATGGCCTGAGAGTTTTAACACCCAACCTGAAAGCATCCTGTAGGAATGAGGATTCATCCAAAACTGGAAGTAGCAATTCAGTGCCAGAAAACTTACAGATAAGGGAAACTTTGTTTTAGTACTTAAAAGTTGCTAATTTTTAAGAAGGTATTTTTTATAATTTTATTTATCTAAGTCTTATCCCAAGTGGACAGCTCTCATAAACAGGAATGTCAACATAGTCAATTACTATCTAGTTAAATATTTTAACATTTTAAATAAATGATTTCTTATTTTAATGAAATATATATTCTGTGGAAGATTTTATTTTATTTCAGCTCTGGACTGTTTCTTGAGAACAGGGAGTATTTTGTTTATTTCTCTGTTATCAAATTCTAATATCTCCTAACACTGTTATTAGAGTTTGGTGAATTAAACCCTCATTAACCAAACCTGAAAGAGGAATCTTGGCTGAGGCTGCAGAATTCACTTTCCACTTAAAACAAGCTTTGCAAATTAGAGGGTGAGTATATTAGCAAGCTAACCCTAGGGCAATTGTTCTCAACCCTCAACTGAACGTTAGAATCACATAGTTTGTAGATCACTATTTTCTTTGGAATTTCAGAGCAGTGTTTCTATGGATTCCCATTCATTGTGTTCTGCTCGCTTTTTGGATTCATGGTGCCATTCATGTGCCTAAACCTTGGGGCTTGCTATGACCTTGATTTCTAAGGTGAGTGAACTTCCTTCATCAACTATGCCCAGTGGAACGGTATAAGGCACAGATCTGGCTCTGTCTGGCTTTCATGGGGACCCCATGCCTCATGGCAGATCTATGAATAAGATACAAGTCTCATAGCACCACTGACTGAAATTGGAACAACAGGAAAACAAGCCCTTTTGAATATAAGACGTTGCTGTAAGATGATGTGGGTTTTTTTCCTTTGATATGTAGTGTTTGAAATTCTTACAGCAAGACTAATTGTTAAGATATTGTAATCGTTGGATTATAGGAATAAAGACATAATTGGTAGAGAGTTGAGCTGAAAGGGCTGATGAGTTTTCCAAGTTTAGTGTTCATAGATATCAAGTAGGTAAGAACACTGGTAGAGAATATATTGGGATGTGGAAGACAGAAGATGAAAGCAGGCTTTCCTATAGTATAAGACTTCTGCATTGAAGGAGTCATTTTCCTTCATGGGAACCAGAACTTTTAGTTATGAGTTGGAGTACAAAGTAACTAGCCAAAAGATTAAGTGGACTGGAACATGTAGTCCTGGGTTTTATAACCACCTTGTGAGGAGTTGAGAGTGGCCAGAATCCCTATGCATATTAGGAGTCACTGATTTGCTTCTGGGCTGCCCAACACTAATGATTCAAGTCAAAGGAAATACTTTTTTTTGAGGTTGGATAGCACCTTCTACGTTGCTGGGAGAGGAAATGGAAAGGTGAGCCATGCTTTTCTCTCCCTATTGCCAAAATGACAGTGAAGGTTACATTGTATGACGAATCTGTGAAGTTGAACTTTGATGAGCAAAGATCAACTCTTTGGTATACTCTGGAAAATCATTCACAAAATCATTGGAGGAGAATGAAACAAAATGCAATACTCAAAGGCAAATTTTTAAAAATTGGGTTTTCATCAAGAAATATTACTCAGAAGTCCACAGTTTTATTATTTCTAAATACAATGTATGTAGATTCACTGTCAGCTTTCCCAGTTTTTTCCTGGAGCTGATGTTCTTTGATTATCACTTGAACTTAGTAAGGGAACTGACTTTAATAATATTAATTTCTAAAATCAAACATTGTTTTGAGAAAGTATGTTTCCATATAAAATTGAGATTAATACTATCAAAATTTCTATCTTTAAATTTTAATCAAGATATTAAGTCATCCATGGAGAAAAGGTTATGTGTACTCTGTGAATGTGAATTTTAAATAAGTATTGATTTTATTTTAATAAAAATATGATGCATATGAATGGTATGCTGTTTCACTAAAAATACATGTCCGTTATTATATAATATACTAGTCTTATTTAATCACTTACGAAAAATACAGATTTTAGGATTTTGAGTTGAGGATTTTTTTCTTGTAGCTGGGGTCCCCATTTTATAGAATGTGGACTTTCAAAGGAGTTGTAATCCTTATTTGGTTAATTTTCTTTGAAATTCAAAAGAACCACATTTGACTTTGACATTTTTGTCACAACTTTTAGTGGAGAAAAATTTTGAGGTGATACTAAGTTAAAGTAGAATTCATAAAATATGCTTAACACTTTTTACAACATCAACCTGGGATCTGAACTTACTTATTTTCAAATAACATGACTTCTCTATTAGGAGAGTTTGTGCCAGTATGATTAATTTTGTGGGGGTGAGTAGAAAATGAGTAACAGCAAAGTAATGTGAAGAACTTTTCACGTTCAGATTTGCCTGATGTTGCTATTGTAAGTTACGTATATGTGTAAGTGTGCTCCACCAATAATGAGATCAGGTCAAAATATATTGCTATATAACTGAATTAAATCAAAATGAAAAATTTTACAGTGATTGTTAAATGTTAAATTGAACTGATTTCATTAAATATGAAATTCAAGTATATTTATACTGTGGCCTAAATTTTAATACATGAAAATAATGAGATATGATCAGAATAGCTGGAAAAAGTTACTTTTTTTTCCCCTAGCAGTTTCTCATTTCACAGTTTAGATTTATATTCTGAAATTTGATGAAATAGCTTAGGATGTATGAAGTATGTAATACCTCTCAGTCAACAGAAGGAGAGAAAACATATACCGCCCCATGTTGTTTTATGCTGGTATTTTGCTCATGATCTTTACTTCAGGTTGTTACCTTTGTGTGTAAGTCAGCATTCACAAGGAAGAAAAAGTTCATTAAGCACTTGGAGAAAGGCGCAGCTGCATGTAGTAAACACAGATGGAGCACAGTTTTATATGAGGCCCCTAACTGAAAACAGACTTTAATTCTGTTCTTGGAATACCCATAATTGAACTTTCCAGCTGTGATCGTGCGTTTCTGCTACAGAGGCCAGCTGTCACCTCATAGTAGGCATTTATTTATTTATTGCTACCCTGGGTGTAGTTCAGTAAACAGTCTCCATGAAGGAAGAAGAGCAAGTGTGCATTGCCGTTTGCTTCCTTGGAAATACATGCCCTACGTAATACTACTCTCCTCCTGCAGAGAGTTCCAAGTGGGGCCCTCCACAAGTCGAGGAAGTAAGCCAGCCCCTTCTGGTTCCCATAGTCTAGCTTAAGGTTAAAGTTTCTCTGTACAAACTTACTGCAGGTGCTAAAATGGTAATTCTGTCCATTATTATGTCTTTAAAAAAAAAACTTTATTGAAGCATAGTTGATATTCACAAATTAATGTATTTAATATATACCTTTTGATAAGTTTGTTTTTCGCCTTCACCTGTGATACCATCACTATCATCAAAGTACTATACTCTAGTGCATAATAACAAGTGGAGTGTTAAGAACTATGAGTGCATTTGAGAAATGCATTGTGATGGTTGGGTGTTTAATGAGAGAAAATAGAGACAGAGATTTATGCTGTAATGTCCTATGACCTTTTTAAAAATGAAGATGTGTGGAAAAGATCACCAGTTATCCAGTATTTTCAAATTTCTACCTTCTGGTAGAAACATTTTTAATGTTATCTAAATCTCCTATCATTAGGTAAAATGAGATAGAATCTTCTTTTCTCATCTCTAGTTGAGCTGATTGAACCACATGCTCTTTAAGGTTTTTTTTTTCAAATTCAAATTGATCATATGAGTTGAGAAGTTATCCTTTTCTTTGTCTTATTTTGAGACTTTAAAATATTGTGTCCTTTTGTGGTAAGTTGTATGGTTGGGAATACAAAACTGATATGTTTCTAACCCATTGGTTTATGAGGCAAATGCCTTCCATTATCTTAATTTCTTTCTAATATTGTATTTCAACCTGTGATGTTAAATCTAAGCTAAATTTTCAGGTTTTTTTCCTGCCTTCAGTCAACATAGAAAATAAATAGCCGATTTCTACAACCAAAATGCTACTTTTTTGCTTTGTTTTGGTTTTGTTCATTAAAATAGCCATTTCCTAACCTGGAAAATAGGAGACTGTTATTCTTATTTGAATCAGCAGATAAAGCTCCCTGCTTAAACATAGAGGACAGGCTCATTGCCATGGCTGACTGAGACCATGAGTTTGAAAAGGACTTGGAGGGGCATGTCTTAGAAGCTCAGACTGTACACAACCTCGTCCTGCGTCACTGATAACTATCTCCAAACAGTGCTTGAGAAGAAATGTGAGAAAAACCCTAAGACTACTCCTAACATCCTCCCTTCCTTTGGTAGAAAGAGGAACGGGAAACTCTGTAAAGTTCCCAGTAGAACTCTTTCCATGCTGACAGTTCCTAATGTGCTGATGAGAACCCAGCAACAACCCAAGCAAAGCCCTCATACCTGCTGAGAAATGGGGGAGAACTAAAAATAGTAAGAAAATAAATAAGCAGGACTCAAACAACCAAATAAGAACACTTTTTTTCTATAATATGTTGTAAAGACATTTTTACTTAGGAATCTAGTTACTACTAAATCATAACCACAACAAACTTCCAAGGATGAAGATGCTTGGAAGAACACCTGAGAAGTGGTTTCTTGCAGCCATATAAAGCTTCTGATCATGTTCCTTAATTGGCCAAGCTTTCTTCTAACTTCTGTGGCATCATAGAAATTTAGAGGGACATTAGAGTGATGAATGTGATATATAATTAGACTAGCCACTTAATTGCCATTAGAAATGTCATAAAGGACTTTAATAGTAAAACACGACTTTTATTTATCACCTGGTTTGGTGTTTGGCTACATGATGTACAAAGAAGTTTAATCAGGCATTTCAAAGAAAATAATTACTGCTTTCTCTTTCTGGCAAAATTAGGTTACATATTCATAATGAGGTAAAATGTGCCAACAATACCTAACTCTAACCTCTTCTCATTTCTCATCATCAAAAGTATTCATGAAGTATATCTCTGTGCTAATGTTTAAAGCATGTTAAAGAAGTTATGGTCAATGAAGAAATATAAATAATAGATCTTAAATATACATGAAGCAAATGAATGTTTACAGTACATGTTCTGATTTTCATCAGGTAAAAGAAACTTGAGAAGGTGATCAAATAGTAAATTACTTAAAAAACCACACTGAAGATAGAGTTTCAGATGTTATTGGTGACACAAACATTTGAATTTCTACAAAGGTCTGAGAAGACTTACCTTTTTTCTGGAGGTATAGGACAACAAATTGTCCTACATGCAAGTGGGAACTTCTAGGTCCCACAGGAGTCTGGAGGCTGGACATGAAAGCATGATATTGAGAAGGATATTATAAGGGGCATGCTATGACAGCCCCTAAGAAAAAATTTTATACAGGTGGCAGAGATGCTCAGCATACACTGCCTGAAATGAGTTCCTCCTACCCCTGACTTACTAATCAATGAATCAGTGAGTCGATCAATCAATCAATGTTGCCTGCTGTGAGCCAGACACTAAGTTAGTTGCTAGAGATACTGAGATGCCTAGGTGGGGTCAGACATGCAAATAAATGATTCAGCACAGTATGATAAATACATGATAGGTACATGGGCAACAAAGGTGGTGGGAAGGTTGACTCCTCTTTCAATGTAAGTATGTGGAAAGAGTGTTTCAAGAAAGAATTCATAAAAGGAAACTTCCTGAATGTTTAATGAGTAGGAATTCCACACATTTTCTCAAAGTATGGTTGGTTACTGGACCAGGTGATTAAGTTCCATTTTCAGCTTGTGAGAAATGTTCTTAGGCTCCAACCCAGATCTATTGATTAAGAATTTCTAGGGAAGGAGCTTTGTAAATTTCAGGACCACTATCTCAGGCTCTAAGGTAGGCAAGGGTGTTGCTAGTAGTAACTCCCCTAACTTTTCTTCACTATCATCATTGCATTCTCCTTGACTTTCAAAGTACACTTCCCAGTTTCCTACTAATAATTCACTTGCAGGGATATCACAAATATAAAAAAGCTCGTATTTAAATATTGAAAATTTCATGACCAGCAGCATGTTGTTATGGCCTCATACCTTCGTACTATATTAATGTTCCCTGGTTAGTACTCCATTTAATAACTGGTGTGCGTAGTTGCTTACTTATCTAATTGTGCTACATTGGATCAGGATCCTGGAGGCCCTCACCATGCCAGATATTGACCCTTTAGTCAATGTCATGAAGTTCCTGAGGCTGGGTAGATGTCAGGACAGGAAGTGAGTGAGGGCCTCCCTATTTACCAACCAGTATGGAAGTATTTCCATGTTTTGTTTTGTTTTTTGAGTTGGAGTCTCACTCTTGTCACTCAGGTTGGAGTGCAGTGGCACACTCACGGCCACTGCAGCCTTGACCTGCTGGGCTTAGGTGTTCCTTCTGTCTCAGCCTTCCAAGTAGCTGGAACTACAGATGCACACCATCACACCCAACTAGTTTTTGTGATTTATTGTAGAGACGAGGTGTCACAAAGTTGCCCAGGCTGGTCTCGAGCCCCCTGGCTTAGGCAATCCTCTTGCCTCGGCTTCCCAAAGTGCTGGGATTACAGGCTGAGCCACTGCGCCCAGCCTATTTCCATTTTTTAATAAGTGGTATGATACCAGTAGACCAGTTGAATGTTTATTTCCCCGAATGTCTACAATAAAGTATTTATGTTCTAGTAAGTTATTTATGCTCTCCCTAAACTGAGGGTTTAGGCATAACCAAGGAATAAAAGAACAGACCACTAAAGGGTGTTCCAGAGTATGTACTAGCTGTGTACGTAAGATTTATTTATTTATTTTAATGGACTAATCATTGTGTATGTTTATGGGGTGCAGTGTGATGTTTTGATCTATGTGTACACTGTAGAAAGATTTTAGTCAAGATAATTACATACCCCTCATATCACCACTTAACTTTTTTGTGTGTGGTGAGGGCATCAAAAAATCTATTTTTAAAGGAATTTTGGAATATACAATATTATTGACTGTGATCACCATGCAATACAAAACTTATTCCTCCAGGCTAAAACATATGACTTTTGATGAACATCTCTTTCCTCAGCCCTCCTCCTCTCTAAATTTTTGATTTGTAAGAACTGGGATGAATAAAATTATTTTTATTTCTTTCAGAATTGATAGTCATCTTTATAGTAACCAGGTTACAGCACTTGTATTAATCCTAACTGTATTCTTTACATTTGGTGGCCAATCCTAATTCTCTAGAGCTCACCCTTGAACTGGTTTTCATTGTATCTTTGCATATTTGTGTTGCTTTTCTGAGGCCTGAGTTTGGGCAATGTAGACCCCAGAGTTTAGTGGAAAGTTCTAGGCACATGACGTCCAGTTATGTATTCTCTTCTCTAAGGCTCTGCCAGGAATCCTGGGTCAGTGTCAGATTCCAGACATTCTGAGCAGATTGACGATGTTCTGCAAAGTGCTGGGTCTGCAATGACTACTCTCCTCAAGGCCAGTGGCATGTAGACCAACTGAGTGTTGTCCTGACTCTTTCCTTCTTTCTCACCGACTTGCCTCTGAGCTTACCCAAGTGTGATGTTAGCTCTTCACTTCCTCTGTGGAGGGAGGCAAGATGTAAGTAGATATACAAGGCTGTGACAAATATTTTGAGAAACGTTTCTTCATAACAGTTCATTACATATATTTTTTAGGTCAGTGATTCTCAAATTTTAATATGCCTGAGAACCACCTTGGGATTGGTTGGAGTGCAGATGCTAATTGGGTAGGTAGTGGGGAGAGATTGAGATTCTTCATTTCTAACAAGTGACCAGGTGATGCCGCTGCTGCTGGTATACCCACCTACCTTGCACAGAAGGGGTCTGACAACTAAATATCTGGGGGTGTTTATTACTGATTTGTTTTTATCTACAGAGAGTATTACATATTGCAAATTCAGAGACATTTTTAAGAGCTTTGCAACTTCTCATTGCTTTTCAGAGGTAACTTTTTAAAAGTTACTCTGCTTTGCAGTGTGTGTGTGCAGCATTTCCTATACAGGGGAAGATGCAGAAAGGTAAACCATTAAGAGGTTAAATATTTTGCTCAGTGAGTCTAAGCTCAGATCTCTGCATGTCTCTACAGCCCACGGGGCCATATCTCACCACACCTTAAACACTGAGCCCCTCTCCAGCCTCTGACAGCACATACCACTGCCAGGAGCCAATCTACTGGGGGAAGTTGAACTGAACTTATGCTCTGAGCAGGAGACAGAAGATGGAGTGATACAAAATGAGCCTAAAATAAAAATTAAAAGGCATACCTAGAACACCATGTAAAATGAATGCTCTTAAAACTGTCTGCGGCAAAAAGAAATCAAAGAATTTTATTGGGTGATGAAAAAACACTGTAAACTTCATGTGAAAACATTCCAAAGCTTGGACTTGTGTGGTATAAAAGAGGAATTTTACCAAGTAAGACTCATTTTAATCAAATGAACAGAAGGAGCTATAATTCCATTTGAATCTGTTTAACACACACACTCATGCACTCATGCTCACAATTTCTTAGTAGCCTCACTGAACGGTTTTTGAAGAGCTTCAGGGGCTATTCTGGTGATGGACTGCCAAGAAAGCAAAAGTGTGCTATGATTTATGGTTTTTAGATACACTTTTGTGTAAAGTGCTATAAATAATTCTATACTCCATAAGACAGTGTTTCTTCACCTCAGCTTGAGTCCTCCTTTGTTTTGCTCGCCTCCATTTTAGTGGAGGAATTAAATCACTTTCAATTATTAAATTTTGAC
Source organism: Tarsius wallacei (assembly GCA_963574415.1). NCBI lineage: Eukaryota > Metazoa > Chordata > Mammalia > Primates > Tarsiidae > Tarsius > Tarsius wallacei. The sequence continues at coordinate 16,049 of CAUYQG010049380.1, read as the reverse complement.
CAAGAAGTTAGGCAGAAGGATTTCAGGCAGAGGACCAGAGGCATGGTTGGGAACATTGGCTTTTTAATTTTCTACTCTCCCTGGATGCCCCATAGATCATTTTTGGAAGGAGGTTTTACGGTTTCCAGGGCTGTCTACCTTGGTCTCATTTCCACGCACTTATCCCTGGGCGGAGGAGAGTGATAAGGAAGGGGTGGTGGTTTACTGGCTAATCCATCCCAGATAAGATCAAAGACACTTGCTTGTGAGTAACAGGGATTCCAGTGTTATTACCATCATCCCAAACCATGGCCAGAGGGAGCCTGGCTGGCAAGAAGGACACAGGGAAAAAGCCAGAGTGACTAGAACTGACAGAGGTTGTGGCTCCCAACTCTTGCAGTGCAATCACTGAGGTGTGGGTGGGGCTGAAAAACACCAGTGTCTTGGCCCCACTCAAGACCCATTTAATCTGAATCTCAAGTGGAGGGACTCAGGCATCAGTAGTTTCAAATGCCCCCAGGTGGTTGAGAACCTCATGTTAGAGCCAGGGAGAGCTAAGAAAAGACAGGTAAGGGGGCTGAGGACTGCTGGTAGGGTGAGGTGAGGCAGCAGACTGAGCAAGGTCACATCAGTAGTTTGGGAAAAAAGAGCTACTGCAAGTCAGAGGGTTTTTCCGTTTTCCCACATTTTCCGTTTGGGGAGGACAGGGAAGGAGGCTGGAAAGGATAAAAAGAAATATGACTCAACTATGATTATCATAGGAGTCAGTCACTGTCTTAGGTTGTCTGTTCTTTTAAGGTTAAATCCATGACTCAGTTATGACTTAGGTCACCTCATCCATCGGGTATCAGATGGAAGAAATAAAATTCGTATTATCGAAGTACCCAATGTGACTACATATTTGGATGAAAATTATTGGTTTATTCATTTTAACAGGTTCTAATGTTGACAGAGACAGGCTGGATAGAAGGATGGAGGAGAGCAAATATTTGCAATAATTTGTAGCTGTGACCCATATCCTGGACCCTGATGGGAACAGGGCAGATACTAGGGGTCAGCCACCCTATCCTATAGCTCTGTCCTCTACTGCCAATCTCAAGCATTGGTCTTTTTAAACCTCCTCAGTTCTGAACCTATCACCCACATGGTTTTTGCTATATAACATAAGAAAACTTTAAAGTGTATTTAAACTTTAAAAAGTCTGTTGTCAATAAGGTATAACCTAATAGAGTAAACTTGACCAGTACTGAGCTCCACTCAGCCTTTTCTTGCTGAAGGATGCTTGGAGCATACTTTTCTTACACACATAATAAAAATAAAAGTAAAATTATCCATGTATCTTCACTTGACAGATGGTCCAAATAGACTTTCTTGAATCAGCACCTTTAATTTCAGGCTCTTTCTTGATCTATATCCTTGAAGAGTCCCATTTACTTGGTTTCTGAATGAAGCACTGTTCACATAATTGTGGATGCATCAAAAGACTTTAATTTTCCTGGCAGGGTCATTTGCTCAGGTGACTTTGATTCTCCTTGATGTCATCAGCAGCCCAGGGAGGATCCACTTCCTGAGTTCTGAGGTCTAGGCGAACACTCTCCCTTTCTGGATTTGGTCAGTCAGATCTTGTCCTGCCTTATACTACGCCAGTCCCCACAAACCATGGAATAGGCTGTGCTTTGTAAGAATTCCTTTTATTAGTTAGGACTTCAGAGTTTTCTCACTTAATGCAGAGAGAATTTGAGTGTGTGCTGAGGATGAAGAGAAATAGATTTATTATATAAACGATCTCTAAAATTATGTTCTATGCTCAGGCAAGGAAATGTAGTTTTTATATTTTTTCTGAAAATTTCTTTGTATTCTTTTAGGATTTATTTATTTTTCTCTCCCCCATCAGGAGTCTAATAAAAGTTTAACAAAATTATTATAAATTGTTATAATTTTGTTTTGCTATTTCTAAGTCTTAGGTTAAAATGACCAACAAGTATTTGTTTTGGCATCTCCATAGCATTAATTGCATGAAAAACTGTTTACTCAGGTACACAATCTAGTCATGTCCTGGATATGACATTATGAACACAATTTCGTGTAGCAAAGGCAATCCCAAAATGCAGGGCTGTGAATACCACTTAACATCAGTTATATAAATGCAGGGCTGTGGTTATGGGCCTCTGTGGTAGGGATGCATCTGAGATGGTCCCCAGGACAGCCTGACTTTTCAATGATTCAACTTGATGGCCAGGTGTTCTTGCAATGAGTGCGCCATTCCTGGGAGCATGTCTTCTTTTCTTCATCAACATTACTTCACCAAGCACTTATTGAACAGTAACCCATGTTTGGTGCTGGGGAAGCAATGGTGAAGAAAAGGGTCCATATTCCAGTGGGTGGGTAGATATGTTGACCAACAGTAAGTTAACACAGAAAATGATTGTAGTATTGTTAACATCCATAGGAGTTGGCCAGTGTCTTAGGTTGTCTGTTCTTTTAAGGTTAAATCCATTTTAGGATTTTTTTAAAGGTTGTATTTTATTGAATGTGAATGGAAGGAAATAGGCAACATTATCCAACTGAGTTAATTTTTGTTTTCGATTATCCCACTCTCAGGAGAAGTAGGGTTTTAATGCAGTATTGGGGATAGGTTTGTAGAGTAGGTCAAGGGTAAGCTCATGCCCGGGTATTAGGGTGCATACCTGTGGGCTCAGGCTGCCTTCCTCTTCATATCTGGATTTTATGGCAATCAATGTAACTGCTAACACTAAGAGAAGAGTGTAGAGTGCTTACTTGCGGTTGGTTACATAGTCAACATTGGAGTTTGAGCAATGAATATTGACCTCTTAAAAGCAGTACTTTGCAGAAGGAGAAAAGAGTTTGCAAGAATTGAGCTGATAGTTTAATTATGTACTTGCCCTAGAACCTGCAAGTTAGAATGGCTTTTCTCCAAAACATATTTCACAAAATCAGAACGTAAGGTATAGTGTTATCTAAAAGAATGGTCTCCTATTTTGATTTTGCACTGCTATCAGTAAAAGATTTTTAAGCATGTCACAATATATTTATTTACTTGTAAATTATATATATTGATAACTAGCACATGTATATTTTTGTAAATAATGTTTAGTATATTATATAGATACTTATACATTATATGTGTCCAATTTTATTAAAATGTATCTCAAAACATATGTAAAATATAAATTTTAAGAGAATGGTGTTTTAGTTCAGGCTGCCATAGCAAATTATTCTAGACAGGATTACTTAAACAACAAACATTTATTTCTCACAGCTCTGGAGACTGAGCAGTCCCAGATCAGAATGCTGACAGATGTAGTGTCTAGTGAGGGTCCACTTCCTAGTTTGCAATGCCCTTCTCATTGTGAAGAGAAAGCACTCATGTCTGTTCTTATACAGGTACTAATCCATTCATGAGATCCCCCACCCTCATGACCTAATCACCTCCCAAAGGCACTACCTCCTAAGACCATCACCTTGGGGTTAGAATTTCAACATATGAGTTTGGGAGGGACATAAACATTTAGTCCATGAGAAATGGAATCAATAGAATAAGGACTACCATGGATATTCCCTGGGTGTAGGCACCCCACTGAGGAGACCAGTGTAAGAAACCAGACAGAGTGGAGAGCGCTGAACTGTATTTTTGATACTTGGGCATTTGGGCCATGTTGCCTTTCTGCCCTGTGTCATTCTAAATCCACTGATAAATTATAAAGGAATTGGTAAATAGTTGTAAAGGAATCCATATGCAAATATAGAACTATTTCTTAAGTGAATGAATAAATGAGTGAATGTGAATGAAACTAGGTCCTTAGGGTCATCTCAGCCATTAGTGTGAATTCAGCAGAGGAACACAATCTCTGATGTGATTTTATCCCATTAACTGGAGATGATCAGAATTGTGTCAGGAACTTTATACTTAACAGCACTTGTCCTGTCTTCTTTAATCAGTAGAAAACATGTTTCATTTCTGGGCAACGAGCAAGATGTATCTACAGACTTGTGCTTCCTATTCTAGAAACTTCTACACATAACTAAGGAATGCCAGGGGTGGAGGTATGTGCTAAGTTCTGTGCAGGCACAGAAAAGGGAGGATCTACTTCTACACATACTAAGCAAAAATGCTTCATATCGAGGTTCATGAGGATGCTGTTGGGGGAGAAAAAGAGAAATACAACTTTTATTTATTGGAAACTCTCCAGTTCAAAGTTCCTCTAGATGTCAGTATTACATAGGAAAATGAAGATATAATAGCCTTTGGCAATGAATAAGGACATTCTTACAGTGTTTAAATGGTAAAACATATGTAACTTATAATTACCAAAGGAAAAAACAGCCTCGTTTGGAAGCTGGTTTCTTGTATTCCTCAGGACCAACAGCTTCTCTTGTCAGTCCAGGTCAGACCCTGTACCCAAAGAGTATTGACCCAGCATATGAACATTTGCCACCAGGCTTTCAGATGACCTCACAAGCAGATGTCAGTTGCTCATCCAGGTTCTCAATATTGTATATATTTTGATGGTCTGAAATAGACTGATATCTATCAGTTTTCATTACTAAGCCCACAATTGCTTTTCCCATTGTGTTCATACCTCACAGACTACATCTAGAAGAACAATGCCTATGGATGCATTGTTTGAGTTTTCATTTCAAAGGAGGAGAATTGAAAAGTATCTTAAACACAATTTGTTAAACTGTCTTATTTGACTAATTTGGATACATGCTTTCTTTCTTTCTTCTTTTTTTGGGGGGGGTCTCACTCTATCGCCCAGCCTGGAGTGCAGTAGCACGCTCATGGCCACCGTAGCCTCAGCCTGCTGGGTTCAGGCGATTCTTCCGCCTCAGCCTTCCAAGTAGTTGGAAATACAGGCAGGCGCCACCATGCCCAGCTAATTTTTTTTTTTTAATTGTAGAGATGAGGTCTTGCCAAGTTGCCCAGGATGGTCTCAAATCTGTGGGCTCAGGCAATCTTCTTGCCTCAGGCTCCCGACGTGCTGGGATTATAGGCATGAACCACCATGACCAACCGGATGTATGCTTTCAAAACTGAACTTAAATTCCCTCTGTCTCTTTTTTTCCTCTCTTCCATGTTAATTCTAATTTTTTGGTCAATAAATATGTATCTCTTCACTTTGCTAATTTGTTTTAGCTTTATGCCCTTCTCTCTTAATCTTCTTTCTTATCTCTTGTGCTAACTATGTATTAGAGCTCAACAATTATTAACAATAAAACTTGACTATAATCCTTTTTTTCTGTCAGAGAGACAGAACAATGTAGTATTAAGTGCATAGACTGAGGCAAACAGCTGAGTTAGAATCCTGGCTCTACTATTTCCAAACATAATAACCTTGAGAAATTACCAAACTTCATTTATAAAATAGGGCAAATAGTATCTAACTTAAAGGGTTGTTATGAGGAGCAACTGAGTTAATAACATACAGTGCTTGGAATAGTGTCTGGTATGTAGTCCATACTCAGTACATGCTAGCCATCACCACCAATACCACCACCACCATCATCATCTCTACCACCACCACCATCACTATCTGCAGATCTCTGGGATAAGCACCAGGAGTAAAAGATGAACCAATCTTTTTGCCCATTAGAAGACCACAATCAAATGGGAAGTTGACAAGAAGAAAAGTTTGATCAGGTGTTGTAAGGAATGCCAGGGGTGGAGGTATGTGCTGAGTTCTGTGCAGGCACAGAAAAGGGAGGATCTAGCTTTGCCTGAGTAAGCTGAAGGCCATTTTCCCTGCAGAGGAAAGAATACGCAAATATCAATTCTTCACTTTAACTTACAAGAGAAACTTTGAGAATCTAACATCCAACCTTGGTTTTCCACAGATTTACTAAACATGCCTCTATGCTATAAGTTCCCCATCTAAAAAATGGAAATACTCTGAACCCATGGAGCTGCACTATGAATTGTTTAAAAGTACATCTGCAATTTGTCTTGATATTTGTGTTCTGCACTTACATTGTTTTGTGTTTGCAAATTTCCCTAAGGCAAATTGTATTCTGTTTCAAAGGAAAAAGAAAAGGACTGATTCTTTTGCCATCTACACAATTTCATTAATTTGTGCTGCATAACTTTAGAATTTGTGATAATTTGGGTGGATTGGGCTAATGTTTACCTTTTATATGATATACATTAGCAAGGGGTTTTGCTAAACTAATTCAGAGAATCCAGGATTATGAGAAGAATGTTTATCTACTTAGGAAAAGGGCCAACTGTTCTAAGTAATGTAAAAACTCCATTTATACAGTTTACTTTCATCTCTTCTTTCTGGTTTACAGAGCCCATTCACATATATCCTCTCGTTTTTATTTGATTTATATGTGAACTGTATCAAGACAACTTAAACAGAGGTCAAGGGTGACATACACATTATCAATATCCTTTAATCTATTCATGAAGATGGACTTTCATTTACAAACAATGCCAGAGTTTTACAGAATTTCTTTGAAATTAGTGAGTTCATTTTAGATACTGTAGTCTATATGGGGTCATTAATTCAGACTCTTCTGCCCTCTACATTACTGTTAATTTTTGTGTTTTTTCTGTTTGAATTATATAATATGGTTTTGAACCTGGGGTGATTTTGTCCCCAGGGGAATTCATCAATCTCTGGAGACGTTTTTGTTTGTCACAACTGGAAGGGAGGGCACTACTGGCCTCTTGGTGGATAGAGGCCAGGGATGCTGCTAAACATCCTATAATGCTTATGATATTCCACACAACAAAGAATTATCCAGCCTCAAGTGTTAGTAGTACTGAGGTTGACAACCCAGATGTAATATGTAATCTCAGTTACTTAATTGTGTATCCACAGGCTAAAGAGAAGATGTGGTCGGATTCTGGCCTGATGGAAAGGACGTCTGTCAAAGGCAGAAGGACGTCTGTCAAAGGCAGAAGGACATCAGCCCTCATAGGTAACATATTTAGGAGACTAATTAACTATGGATTAAGAGAGTTTTGTTGTAAAAGTCCTGTTCTTGTTATTCTTATTCCGGGGAGGATACATGTTCATAAAGACCTGTGCTGGGAGAAGGGAGAAGTGTTGTTTTTTTAATATCTTTGTTTGATGGGCTTTGGGTCCTACCAGTTTCAAACAAGAAAATCTTTCAGAAGTATATTTTCTTATACTTTGCTTTTAAAACTTTTATCTGCGGATAAAAAGAAACCTGAATAGAGATGCCATTATATGAAGCCAAAATTATACTGCTTACATGCATTCTCCATTAAAATATTTTGTGTCCTGTGGTGGCTTCTAGAGAGATCTACCCAGAAGAACCAACTCTCCTCTGAGAAAGAAAATGTTAATAAAGTCAACAAGAAAAATACTGAGAAGACCAATGCCTCCCTAGTTCAGAGAAGTTTTGCTGTATTCTATACAGAAAGACAAGATGAGGTGGAAGATTTTGCTCCGAGAAATCCCATAGAGCCAGGAGAGAATATAGATGGAAAAGACATGTCATGCACAGAGGGCTCAAACAGACAAGAAAATGACAGTATTGAAGATGATAAACAAGACACTATGGATCAAAATGAATATCTAGTGCTGGAAAAAGAGAAAAATGGGCTTCATTCTAAGGAAGATACTAGAGGAAGAGAAGCCAAGAAAAAAACAGAATTGGCAACTGCCCATGAGACAGTTCTGGACCAGTGTCCAAATAAAAGGCAATATGTTGATAAAACTATTGGTGACCAATTCCATGAAAGGTAGGGTTACAGCATTGCACATCCACAATTGACACTTTTGTATGCCATTACAATTTAAGACCAAGGATAAATGAAGATAATTTTTTTTTTTTTGAGTTGGAGTCTCACTCTGTCACCCAGACTGGAGTGCAGTGGCCGCTCCCGGCCACCGCAGCCTCGACCTGCTGGGCTCCGGCGATCCCTCCGCCTCAGGCTTCCAATGAAGATAATTTTTAAAGCAATAATTTAAAACCCAGTTTCCCAGCTGATGTGGATTTTTCATGGTCACATTTTCTTGCCATTATTTTTTCTTCTTGTTTGTGATATTTTCAGGCATTTTATTGTTTTCTAAGTATTCTACCAACTGGTGGGCAAAGATGATGATTAATAGTGCTCACAGGAACCAATATTTTTAAAAGATCAAGTAAAAAGCTTTTATTTTTTTTAGCAATTTAGAACACATCCTTCCTAAGGTCAAGAATTAAATAATGATTAGATTTATCTTCAAGTTAAAAGCCTAAATCTGAAAAAGCCTACCTATTCCATTATACATCATATATTGGCTATTTTTCCCCCAAATATTATGGGCATTGCATAAGTTGTAGATTATTGAATTACTTTCCTCCTCAACTGCAAAGTTTCACATATAAATTCAGGTAATTTTGTAGCCAATTAAAATTAATTACTCTAAATTATGGCGAACCACAGTATCTATTCGGAACAAAAACTATCAAAACACTTGACTTGTGTGGTCTGTTTCTAGGATTTAAGACATAATTCTTATTTAATTTTTTAATAATATATTTGAAACATAATCTTGGAGAAATTTAATTTTCCAAGAATTAAACATAAACATAAATGATTACTGAAAAACTCTATCACTGCAGAGATGTTCCCAGTAAGGTTGAGAGCTGCTGATGGAAATTAGGTCAAATTTTCCTCCTATAAAGGTTTATTCTCACTGCTGTTATTACTCGGAGAGATTGTTGCTTCTTCTATCATGCTGTAATTTAGTAATTTCTCTCTTCTCTAAGGAAAGGAATTTAAAAAAAAATGAAGATCAAATTAGTTTGGCATTCATAAAATGACTGCTTTTATAAAGGGTCAATGAAATAACTTGAGATCACAATGAGGACATTGGGGAGATCCTCTGGGATCCTGGTTATCTACACCCACAGATTTGATGGAGGTTGCATACTGCTCTATTTTGTCCCCAAACACCAAAATGGTCAACTGTATGATGGAACTTGCATCTTTGTCACTGAAATATCATTTTAGAAAGTTTTAGTCTAAGAATTTTGACCATCTGAAAGTTTTCTCCTTGAAACTTTGAGAGCTGCAACTGGATTTTATTTTCCAGGTGTGTCAGTGGTGTAAAGGCCATTTCTACACCACGAATCCCAGGAAATTCAGCAGTAGGATCCATTTTCCAGAATGCTGAACAAACAGAGTACACGGGCAGCAGTAAGCATAGAGTAACGGAGTGCTTCGTCAACGATAACAACAAAAAGAGCAGAGTAGATGTAGTAGGTACAGGTGAAGGACACGCATGTAAAATGACACAGGTGGCCAAACAAGCCCAGAGTTGCTCACAGGGCAAACCCTGGAAGTCTGCTGGGATGAAGACCTCCCAAGAGAAAGATCTCCTGACCCTCTTGGGTAGGAAATGACTTTTGTTTGGCCCATTAAGGCTTTTTAACCTTTTCCAGCAAACTTTTCCTACTAAGGTTCACTTAATCTAACAGCCTGCAGGAGACTTAATGCCATATTGATGCCATTTGTGTGTTTAACTCAATCTCTCTTTTTAAAAAAATCTGAAGCAATGGATGCTACCCCAAGATAATTCTCCCTTGACTTCATTTTTCAGCATGTTTGTGGTGTGAGAGGTCAATGTCCCTATCAAATCAAATTCCCAGAGATTTATAGTATTTAAATTCTAAAAAATATTAATACTTGATAGAGTGCCTGAAACAAGATAAGTACTCAAGAAATGTGTTAAAAATGTAAATTTTTGAGAGCAAAACTATTATCTACTCATTTCCTTTTGTATCCACAGTGTATGCATGCAGTAGCTGTTAATAAATGAATTAATGGAGAATGAGCAGGTTCATGGCAAGCAAATTTAACATAGAAAAGAAAAAAAAACTGAAAGAAATCTTACTGAGTAATCATGGGTGTTAGAACTGATGCTAATGTGGACTAGCGTTTAAATACTTAAGATGGAAGGCAGAAAGTGGGAGAAATTCGATAGCTGTAGAATACACACTTACCTAGTTTTATTGGGTGTTTTATTTCCAGCCAGCCAGGAAAAATTCATCTTTGTGCTTTAAATGTGCCTTAAATAAAGTCTAAGACATTTTGGAAAGTAATATATAATATCAAACATTTCAATGACATGAATAAATGTTTCATTTTTCTTTTTTTCTTCTCTACTTTAATTAAAATAACAGACTATATCAGTGGTAATTTTTAAAAAAAGGATCAAACAATTTCTTATGTTTGAATTAAAATTGTCTCAGGCTTGGAAGTATTACCTGTCTGGACTGTATTGGTGTTGGAGATTTTTAACTATTCTGACATTCCTAAAAGTGATCCTGAAGATGGTATGAACAATTGTTGAGTGGTCCTGACATTCTTTCTCAGAAATGTCAGATATCACCTTTGTGAATCACAGCTCATAATCTCAAGTGAAAATTTATGTGCCTGGATTGTTAGAAATAAAACAGATGGCTCATTGTATTTTATTATTAAATGAGCACATTTTTACTATGAGGCCCAATGCTTGTGGCCATAATGAGGTTGGACTGCTTGATAGATGGCCCTTCTTTTTCTCTCACCTTCTAGATGACATCCCAGCTCCTCCTGCCCCGTTTGACCATCGTATTGTGACAGCCAAACAGGCAGCAGTCAACAGTTTCTATACTGTGAGCAAAACAGAAATTTTAGGAGGGTAAGTAATGCTCAGTTTTAACATTCTTTCAATAGAAAAAGAGAGCTTTCACAAGGACAGAGCCTGAGGACTTTGCAGATGTTATAAACACACATCTTAAGAGATTTTAACCATTTCTGAAAATGGTCACTGATGTGGTGACTAAACTCTGCATTTATTGTCTACTTTATTTCCCATGTTGTAATGTCTGAAAATAAGAAAAAACCCCATGTGAGCCACCGGATTGACCAGTTGCCCAAAACCATGGTGTAGACACAGGGAGACAGGACGTAGAAATTAGTCAGTACTGTGTAGCTCTTGTGGGATGTGTTAAATCTTTATATCATTGTTGCTGGTTTTCCATCTATATTGTTACTGTATTAATTACTATTCTCCATTTCAACTGGTTACTTTGCTCTTTGTATAATTTATTTGAGGGACATCTAAATGTACACTCTCTCTCTAAAGAAGGAAGATTAAAGTCCATTAAGGACCATATTCATGCTGGGGATGTTCTTTCCTCTACTTCACTCATAATCCCCCTATTATCATTGTATAGAAAATGTGCCTAGCTACTAAGCACAGGTTTCTACAGTTGGTGTTGTTGCTATTTGTGAAGTCCCTTCTAACTCTTCCCATTCCCTGTTTGTTTGCCCTCAGCCACATGGAACCACCTGAACTTTTTCTTCCCTAGCTGGCTGATCATATCCCATGAGACTGTGGGGATGGGCTGAGGGAGAAATGGGAATTCCACAACATGAACTGATGCCATGGAAGTCTGAGGTATTTGGGTCTTCAGGGACTTCAGTGGCAAGCCAGCAACTATTTCTCTAACAGAGAATTGTTATTTGCAGAACAAGCTTTGAAATAATTCCCAGAATTTGTGCTGTTTGTCCAGTCACAGTTTGTCAATGGCTCCTTTAAATCTTTCTTTTTGTCTTCTTGGGCGCCATCAGACCTTCTTGATTTTACTGCCGTCTGAACCAGCTGCTGGTCACCTCTTGTTCCGGGATCCACCCAAAATTGGCAGCCATAATTTGCTCAGCAAATACATTAGATGAGCACAACCAAATGTGTGTTGCTGCCTTCAAATGCAAAGCTGTATCCCCTTTTTAATGGTAGGAGGTTCAGGATATAGCAACTTATCTTTTACTTTTGGCAGAGATATAGAAACATGCTAAAGATCACTGGATCTCAAAAAACCTGCTCACAGTGGCAAGTCCCTGAATGTTCCTGGGAGTTCATCTTGTGCCCTATGGCCTCTAGGGTATTTATAATACCTGATCACCATGTTCGGTTAGCATTAACTTATCAGTATGATGGACCCATGTGAATCTTGGAGGGTGGCCTTAACATTCAAGGCTCTTGCAGAATAAGTTATGCAAGAGAGCCAGAGAGCTGAGGTAGCCGAAGTCAGACATTGATGGTACACCACTGCTGGGCCAGGAGGTTCTAGGGGCCATTGCTAACAAAGGGAAAAAGCATTTTCTTAATTAACAGCCACATGGGAGGTGCCTGGGTCTGTGTTCATGTACTCCAGTAAAGAATACATTTGGAGCAGTTGTTGGAATTGAAGTCATGCCTTGAGTCTTCAGGGACTTCAGTGGCAAGCCAGCAACTATGTTTGTGGTAATCCAATGTCATTCTCCAAGATCTACCTGCTTCTGCACTGGGTGTGTAGATAAGTTGAATGGAATATGGTAGCTGCCACTGCCCCTGCCTCTTCCAGTGTTGCTGTGACCCTCATCTTTGAAATCCTCCAGCCTTGTCATAGGTCTTACTTTAGGTTTGCTATGTTCCTGGAGGGTCTCTCCTTCACTCTCTACTGTGATAACCACCAATGCACAATGTATTCTAGCTGATTTTACTAAATAAGATAGCAAAGTAAACAAACAAATCAAATTGAAAAATCTTTCACAAATGTGCATTTCTATATGTGATTACATAGGTAAGAAGCTGTCTTATGCTTATATCCAAGCTAAACTGTCAAAAGGTGACTAGGCAATATGTATTTTTGATACACACACACACACATACACATATATATGCAATATTTCTGTTATTTATACAGTTTCCAAAAGTAGTTTCATATACTTGACCATGGGCTATAATGTTCATCTGCTACCAAAGCCCATCTGATTATATTTACATGTATTTAGAAATATTCTGTATTATCTATAAAGGTGATTCTCAAATTTTAGGGTTCAGATGAATCACTCAGGGAATATACTGAAAATGCAAATTCTGGAGTCTCACCCCAGATTCCTGCCTGAGAAGGTCTGGGGTAGGGCCCAGGAAACCTGCATTCTTAGCAACCCCCCAGGTGATTCTTATGCAAGTGACCCACAGACCACACCTTGACAATTGCTGTTCTAGAAATTTATTGGATACAGTAGATGCACTCACAGGTTTACTCATTCAAACTCAAAAACAGAAATGCCCAGGGCCACTGTGCACTGTCCACTTGGCAGTAGATGACGCTGTGCTGCTTCCTATTTTTGGCAGAGGGCGTTTTGGCCAGGTTCACAAGTGCGAAGAGACAGCCACAGGTCTGAAGCTGGCAGCCAAAATCATCAAGACCAGAGGCACAAAAGAAAAGGTACAGGCTGCGGGAGGGGCTCCTTCCCTCCTCCTTCCATCTTTACCACACTAAAGCCCATTTCCCTCTTCACAGGAGGAGGTGAAGAACGAGATCAGCGTCATGAACCAGCTGGACCATGCGAACCTCATCCAGCTCTACGATGCCTTTGAGTCTAAGAATGACATTGTCTTGGTCATGGAATAGTATGTGTCCCCTCCTACCCTCCCCACACACCTCTCCCACAGCATTCATAGCAGCACAACGGCAGCTCTGTCCGGCTGGAGCTGAGGCAGAACCAAGCTCTCACCCCATTGATTCTGATTTGTGTGGGTCAGTAGCTGACTAGGTTATCAGGCTGACTCTTGTGGTATTGCCAGTGTCAGAAAGGAGACTACTTGGGATTCTATGTATCCACGTGTGATTTTATTGATAGTAGTGGGACAAAGTAGATCTAGCTGTGTATCTAAGTTTTACTGTAAAAAATTAAGCTTAAATATTATCCTGGGCCACCTGGAAGAAAGTGGTTTTGGGGCTACATCTCCTGTGCAGTATATTTGCTAATAAAAAATTTGTGTCGAACTGTTGATGACCAGGGCTAAGAAGCTTCAATTTGTAATCACCTTTATAAAAACTTAATGTCTGGTTAGAAAATAAGTACAGTGATCCCTTGGTATCCATGGGAGTTTGGTTCCAGGAATCCTGTGGAAACCAAAATCCACTGATGCGCAAGTCCCTGATGTAAAATAGCATAGTATTTGCATATGACCTACATGTCTCCTCCTATACTATAAATCTTCTCTAGATTACTTATAATATTAATATAATGCAAATGCTATGCAGTCGCTTTTTAAAATTTGTATTATTTTTTATTGCTGTATTGTTATTTTTTATTGGTTTCTTTTGTTGAATATTTTCAATCCTTGAATGATTGACCCGTGAATGTGGAACCCATGGATATAGAGGGATTACTATAGTTCTAACACTGAATCAAAGTTGTGATTCATTCATTTTTCATTAATGATAAAAAAGAACAATTATAACAATATGCCATTCATTCATTTTTTTTCCATTTTGGGTTTTGTTTTCCATTGTACAATAAAACATTTTGGATAATAAAGCATAGTGTCCCCCCTTATCCACAGTTTAACTTTTCATGGTCTCAGTTATCAGCAGTCTATATTACACGGATAATTCCAGAAGTAAACAATTCATAAGTTTTAAATTGTACACTGTTCTGAGTAGTGTGATGAAATCTCGCTCTGCCTGCATCCCACCTGGGGCGTGACCCATCCCTTTGTGTAGTGTATCCACCGTGCAGTTGCTCTCTGCAGGTTGTTACTCAGTAGCTGACTAGATGATCAGATCGACTCTTGTGTTATTGCAGTGTTTGTGTTGAAGTAATACTTGTTTTACTTAATATTGGACCACAGTGCAAGAGTAGTGATGTTGGCATATTGTTATAATTGTTCTTTTTTTATCATTAATTTTTGGTTAATCTCCTTCTGTACCTAATTTATAAATGAAATTTTATCATAGGTATGTTTATATAGACAAAAACATATTATACATAGGGGTCAATACTACCTGTGGTTTTGATCATCCACAAGGGGTCTTGGAACACATTCCCTGAGGATAGAGGGAACTATAGTATCTAGCATCAGCTGCAGAGAAGCACTTTATCACTGAAATTAGTCTGGGGACTTAAAAGGCTGAAACTCTGACTACTTTCATTTAGGGCTTGTAATTTCCCTCCATGCATTCTTAGGGCTCTGTCGTCAATATATTTAGAGAGTGGTACATGTGGCCTCACCCTGGAGCTGAAGCCACTGGATGAAAGGAACTTTGAGGATTTCCATTTGTGTGATTTAAGGTCTATAAGATGCATGCTTCAGCATAAGAATCAGCTAAGGGAGAGAACAAATGAGTTAGAGAAATAACTGTGCGCACACATCTTTTAAAAGAGGTGGAGGAACTTGCATGTTAAGTTGTGCAAGAAAGGCCTGTGGTGGCTAAGGAGTTGAAACTCAGGGCCTCTCTCCTTCCCTCTGCAGTGTGGATGGTGGGGAGCTGTTCGACCGCATCATTGATGAAAACTGCAACCTAACAGAGTTTGATACCATCCTGTTCATGAAGCAGATATGTGAGGGGATACGGCACATGCACCAGATGTACATTCTCCATTTGGACCTGAAGGTAGAGTGCGTTTTGAATCCTGTGAAGTGCAAACCCTTCCTACCTCTCCCCTCACGTTGTCAGTTATCACACCCCAGCTTGGGAAATTTGTACTGCCATTTCAGAAATTAATGAAAATCTAGATTCTTACCCTCACCTCCTAATTCCCAACTTCTGTCACCCCCTAACATCTTCATGCCCCATCTCTAGGAGCTACTGTTCAGATTCTCATAACTTGCCTGTGTTAAGGAAATCTACATGGCAGATGATTTCCTTAAAAAGTTAGAATTAACTTGCCAGGCTCGGTGGCTCAGCCTGTAATCCCGCGCTTTGGGAGGCTGAGGTGAGTGGATTGCCTGAGCCCACGGGTTCGAGACCCACCTGGGCAACTTGGCGAGAACTCATCTCTACAATAAAAAAAAAAAAAAAAATAAAATCAGCCGGGCATGGCAGCGCATGCCTGTAATTCCGGCTACTCTGAAGGCTGAGGCGGAAGGATCGCTGGAGCCCAGCAGGTTGAGGCTGTGGTGGCCGGGAGCGGCCACTGCACTCCAGTCTGGATGACAGAGTGAGACTCCAACTTAAAAAAAAAAAAAGTTAGAATTAACTTGTGGCATCCTTATGGCATTCCTCTCATTATTGGGATATAAGTGGATAGGAGGATTTTAGCTAAG
>CAUYQG010049378.1:0-57938 GCA_963574415.1 Tarsius wallacei | reverse complement strand
TTCATCTTTTTTTTTTCTTTTTTCTTATTCTCCCCGCTTTGGTCTTTTTGTCTTTCTTCTCTATTTACTTCATACTAGGCATGTGTGTGTGTGTTTAGTTTTCTTGGGGTTTTTCTGTTGTGGTTTGTTTTGTTTCACTTTTTTCTTTTTTATCCAGTCCAGCTTCTATGGGCAACATGGTTGGTTCCATGTTTCTGCTATTATTTGTCATTCTCTGTTTATGTGTGTATGTGAATGACTGAGTGTTCATCTTTTGATTTTGCTGTTGGTTTTTTCTCTTTAGTTCTGTTATTCAGTGTCAGTGGGAGAGGCTTTCCCTTCTGATGTTTGCTCAGTCCTCTATTCTTCCCTGATCTGGGCTCTGGATTTGTTCTATTTTGAAATAGGATGGTGGATGGGAAACTTTGCTGTCTCTTGTAGTTTTTGCAATCCGAGTAAACTGGAGAATGGAGCACTAGGAATCAGATGCCACTTGCAAATTGCAATGTTCACTTATTTTGGTATGTGTTCCCTGAGATCCACTCCCCACCACCACTCTATATGACGATGCAAAACAGAAACCCACACACACTAATAAACAATCTGGAATACCAACAAAGTGAAACAAACAAACCAAAACAACAACAACAGAAATCCCAAGAAAACTAAACACACACACACATACTAGTACAAAGTGAATAGAGAAGAAAGGCAAAAAGACCGACGGGGAGAGAATAAGAAAAAAGGAAAAAAAAGAGGGGAGGTTTCAGGTGGAACCCTCACACATATATTGACACATCCCTTAAATGATAAAAAATGAATATTAATCAACCTCAGAAGAACAAAAGAGCAAAAACCAACAACAAAATCAAAAGGTGAACACTCAATCATTCACATACACACATAAACAGAGGATGATAATTAAAAGAAGAAAGAAACAGAATTGAAAAGAGAAAAATTGGGGGCAGGGGAGATGCAGATCAAAGCCTCACATACACATTCATGCACAAAGGAAATAGATGAACTAACAAACAGAAAAATTTTAAAGTTAAAAAAATAATTGAAAATTTAAAAAACAAAACAAAAAACAAACAAACAATAAAACCTCTCCTCTTGTGGCACTTTGTAATCATTCCTCTAATCAGATCTCTCCTGCAGAGCCAACTCTTTCACTCTCTCCTCAGGGAAGGAAGCAGGGACGGAGGAGTGGTAGTGGAGGTGGGTGGGTCTGCAGTCCTCCCCTCGCACTCTCATATGGTCAGGGAGCTCTCTGGTGGGGATGTACAGGATAGTCTCTTCCCCAGGTATGTACTCTCATGAGGTTGCCCCAGCCAGGCCTATTCTGGAATGGGGTTCTTCTATTGCGACTCATGTCCAAGCTCCATCTGGGTTTGTTCCTCTCAGTCGTGGCCCAGCTATGTGGGTCTGACATTCAGAGGATTTCTGGGAAGGAGGGGGTTTGGGTCAGCCCTGGACTCACCACTGATCATTTTGGAGTTCTTCCTCATCCTTTTCTGGCCACACCTTTTGTCCCATGACTGGATCAAGGTAGGGGGTGGGGCATATGGAACTCAGCACTCATCAGGTCCCTCTGAAGTTTGTGCTCTCAGGATATTTCCTCTGGACCACAATCAAGCCCTGAGTCTGAACTCCGACCGCAACCCCTTCCAGCTCCCAACCAGATGATTAAGTGGTGAGGGAAAGCCTGGAGCAGTCTCTCTCCTACTTCAATGGTGAGGGAGTGCCTGGGGCAATAGTTTGTCCATGTAGCTTAGGCAACAAGTTGGAGGCTGCGGGGGAGCTGGGCGGTGCAATACAAATCTCTGCCTGGAAAATGGCTTCAGTGGGTGGTACCTCACCAGGCATGGACTCCTCTCAGGATTCCCTGTTGCTCTCTCTCCAATAATCCGATTCTGTGCTCCAGTGGATACAATATGACAGGTGACAGTGTGTGCACCTGGTGCCAGGTGCTAGGAATCAGCTGGATTCAGCAGGCTTTTCTCGCGCAAGTTCCTGCAGGCAGCAGACATTTCTGCCCGCAATCTTGTGAGCTCTGCTGTAATTTCAGGGTGGTGGGGGCTTGCATTCGCCCTCAGAGGGGGGACCTGGGTGCATGCACCCGTGTCCCCTCAAATGGACTTTCATGCTCCCACCAATGCCTGCCTACTTATGCAGAGAGTCTTTATTGACACTTGCCTCCGTGGAGATTCTTACAACACAACCTGTCGGCTGCCATCTTAATCACCACCCACCTCCTTCATTTTCTACTGTTCTTATAGTTTAGGTCTTTGATCCATTTAGAGTTGATTTTTGTGTATGGTGATATGTAGGGTTCCTGTTTCAATCTTCTGCATGTGATCAGCCAGTTTTCTCAGCACCATTTATTGAATAGGTGCTCCTCTCCCCAGTGATTGTTGGTGGAGGCTTTGTTGAAGATGAAATGGTTGAGAAATTGAGGTTTTGCTTCCAGGATCTCTACCTTGTTCCATTGGCCTATATGCCTGTTCTTATACCAATACCAGGCTGTTTTGATTATTGTAGCTTTATAATAAAGTTTAAAGTCTGAAAGTGTGATACCTCCCGCTTTGTTTTTCTTGCTGAGGATTGTTTTGGCTATTTGTAGTCATTTATGTTTCCATATAAATTTCTGTGTTGTCATTTCAGGTCTGAGAAGAATGGTGCTGGTAATTTAATGGGTATTGCATTAAATCTGTAGATTGCCTTGGGTAGGATGGCCATCTTACCAATGTTGATTCTTCTAATCCAGGAGCATGGAATATTTGTCCATTTGTTTGTGTCATCTTTGACTTCTTTGAGCAGTGTTGTGTAGTTTTCATTGTAAAATCTTTCACTTCTCTGGTTAGGAAGATGCCAAGGTATTTCATTTTTTTGTGACTTTTTTAAAGGAGATTGTGCTTTTTATTTGGGTCTCTGTTTATTATTGGTGTATAGGAATGCAGTTGTCTTTTACACATTTATTTTATACCCTGAGACTTTGCCAAAGTCCTTTATCAGTGCAAGAAGGTTTTTGACAGATTCTTTTGGGCTTTTGAGGTATAGGATCATGTCATCTTCAAAGAGGAATAACTTAACTTCCTTTATTCCTATTTGGATACCCCTGATTTCCTTCTCTTGTCTGATTGCTCTAGCTAGGACTTCCAACACTATGTTGAACAGCAGGGGTGAGAGTAGGCAGCCTTGTCTTGTTCTGGTTTTCAGGCAAAATGGTTCCAATTTCTGTCTGTTTAACAGTATGTTGACTGTGGATTTCTTACAGATGGCTCTTACTATTTTGAGGTATGTTCCCTCTATACCTAGGTGTTTGAGGGTTTTTATCAAGAAGGGATGCTGGATTTTATTTAAAGCTCTTTCCGCATCTAATGATATAATCACATGATTCTTGTTTTTATATCTGTTAATGTATTTAATTATGGTTATGGTCTTGTGGATGTTGAACCAGCCCTGCATCCCAAGCATGAAACCCACTTGGTCATGGTGGAAGATTCTTGAGTTGTTGTGTAGGATCCAATTTGTTAGAATTTTGTTGAGAATTTTTGCATCCTATGTTCATCACAGTTATAGGCTTGTGGTTCTCTTTCTTTGTTGGATCTTTACCTGGTTTGGATATCAATGTGATATTAGCCTCATAAAATGATTTGGGGAGAGTTCCATCTTTCTTGATTGCCTGGAATACTTTCAATAGGATTTGTATCAACTCCTCCTTGTACGTCTTGTAGAATTCTGCTGGAAAGCTGTCTGGTCCTGGGCTTTCTTGATTCAATCTGAGGAGATTTTGTGATATAAGAAAGTCCTCCATTTCATTTAGGTTTTCAAGTTTGTTTCCATAAAAATGTACATAGTAGTCTCCGATAATCTTTTGTATTTTTTCAGGGTCAGCTGTGACTATAATTTTTTGCATATCTCAGTGTGTTTCTTTGGACTTTTTCTCTTTTTCTTGGTCAGTCTGGCTAGGGGTCTGTCAATCTTGTTTATCCATTCAAAGAACATGCCTCTTGCTTCATTGATTTTTTTGTACCAGATTTTTTTCTTCTATGTCCCGTATTTGGGCTTTTATTTTGGTGATCTGGATTCTTCTGCTGAAGTTAGGGTTTTTGTGATCTTGCTTTTCCAACTTCCTTAGGTGATTTGTTAGGCTGTTAACTTGTGATCTCTCCATTTTCTCATTTGTGTTTGCAGAGATATGAATTCCCCTCTTAGTACTGCTTTCATGGCATCCAAGAGATTTTGGTAAGATGTTTCTTTGTTTTTGTTTGTTTCCAGGATTTTTAAAATTTCGGTTTTGATTTCCATGTTGACCCAGGAGTTGTTCATGCTGTTTAGTGTCCATGTCTTTGTGGGCTTGGGGGGAACTTTGTTGGTGTTGATATTTATTTTTATTCCACCGTGGCCTGAGAAGGTGCATGGCAGTATTCAATCTTATGAAATTTGTTTATGCTTGATTTATGGCCCAGAATATGGTCAATCTTATAGTATGTTCCATGTGGTGATGAGTAGAATGTATATTCTGTGGCTGGGTGGAGTGTTCTTTGGGTATCTATTAAGTCCATTTGGTCAAGTGTCAAGTTGAGGTTCTGGATCTCCTTGTTGATTTTTTGGCTCAATGATCTGTCTAGGATTATTAATGGGGTATTTGTCCCCAGCTATGGTAGTGTTAGAGTCAGTATCTTTTTTTAGTTCACCTAAAAGCCGCTTTATGAAAGTTGTTGATCCTTTGTTGGGAGCTTATATATTTAGGATGGATGTTTATTGTTGATGGATTGAACCTCTTATCATTATGTAGTGACCTTCCATATCTTTTTAAATTTTTGATAGCTTAAAGGGTATTTTGTCTGATACTAAGATGTTAGCTCCTACTTTCTTTTGTATTCCATTAGCTTGAAAATTTGTTTTCCATCCTCTAACTTTGAATCTGTGAGTGTCCTTTTTGGTGAGATGAGTCTCCTGGAGACAGAATATTGTTGCATCATGATTTTTTATACAATTTGCCACTCTATGTCTTTTTCGTGGTGCATTTAGCTCATTCACTTTCAGGCTAATTATTGAGATGTGGGAATTTATCCCTGTCATGAGGTTCTTATATAGTTTGTCATTGTTGATGATGCTTATTTGTTTGTTAGCTTTCCTTTGATTTTTGTGTTGTTTTATGTATGTTTTCAATCTTTTTCCTGCATTCTTGGTAAGGGTGTGGTCATTGTTGTTTTCTTTCTTCTATGTTTAATACTTTCTTAAGTGTTTCTTGTAGAGTTCATCTGGAGGCAGTATAAATTCTTAGGGATTGAATGTCTGATAAAGATTTTAATTTTCTCCATCGCTGATGAAACTTAGCTTAGCTGGGTAGGTAATTATTGTTTGAAATTGTTTCTTTTTGAGAACTTTGAAGATTGGACTCCAGTCTCTTCTAGCTGAAGTGTTTCTGTAGACAAGTCTGCTGCTGTACTAATTGGTCTTTCCTGGTAGGTAGTCTGACCTTTCTCTTTTGTGCTTTTAGGATTTTTTTCTTTATTATTATTATTTAAAATAAAGATGTGGGGTACAATTCAGGGTTAGGTATACAACCTTTATTATGCAGGTACCCTTGTTGATGAGGTATGACCCTCCCTCCCTTAGCAGTTTCCTCAACTGCCAATCCTATCCCCCTCCCCTGACAGTTTCCCACTACTGCCATCACTTTCTTATAGTATTATAATTGCTCAAGGTCCACTTATGAGTGAGAACATAGGGTACACTGTTCTTTGTTTCTGTGATAGAACACTGAGTATGATTGACACCAAATCCATCCAAGTTGCTGCGAAGTCCATATGTTTGTCTTTATGATTGCATAATATTCCATTGTGTATATGTACCACTTTTTAAAATCCAGTCCAGCTTTGATGGGCAACATGGTTGATTCCATGTTTTTGCTGTTGTGAATAGAGCTGCAACAAACATGCATGTGCAGGTATCTTTTTTGTAGAATGATTTGAGTTCCTCTGTGTATATTCCCAATACAGGAATTGGTGGGTCATATGGAAAGTCAGTTTCTAGTTCTTTCAGAAATTGCCACACTGCCTTCCATAGAGGTTGAACTAGTTTGCATTCCCACCGGCAGTATAGAAGCATTCCTTTTTCTCTGCATCCTCACCAGCATCTGTTTTTGTTTGTTTTATTAATAGTGGCCATTCTTACAGGGGTTAGGTGGTATCTCAATGTGGTTTTGATTTGCGTTTCTCTGATGATGAGTAGACAGCACTTTTTCATGTGTCTGTTGGCTGCCTGTATATCATCTTTTGAGAAGCTTCTATTCATGTCTCTTGTACACTTTTTAATGGGACTGTTAGTTTTTTTCCTTTCAGCATGCCTTTGTTCCTTGTAAATCCAAGATGTTAGGCCTTTGTCAGATATACAGTTGGCAAATATGTTTTCCCAATCTGTGGGCTGTCTCCCTGCTCTCTTGATGGTTTCTTTTGCTTTGCAGAAGCTCGTTAGTTTGATGAGGTCCCACTTGTCTATCTTATTTCTTAAGGTATTGGTCTTTAGGGTTCTGAATAGGAATTGGTTACCAGTTCCAATTTCCATAAGGGTATCTCCTGTGTTTCCTAAGATTCTTATAGTTTGAGGTTTTATGTTGAGGTCTTTGATCCATTTAGAGTTAATTTTTGTGTAAGGTGATAGGTAGGGTTCCTATTTCAATCTTCCATGTGGCCAGCCAGTTTTCCCAGCACCATTTACTGAATAGGTTCTCTTCTCCCCAGTGGTTGAGTTGGAGGATTTGTCAAAGATGAGTTGGTTGAGGAACTGAGGCTTCACTTCTGGAATCTCTATCCTGTTCTGTGGGTCTATGTTCCTGTTCTTGTACCAATACCAAGCTGTTTTGATTATAGTAAAGTTTGAAGTCCTGCTTTGTTTCTTTTGCTAAGGATTGTTTTGGCTATTCGTGGTTGTTTATGTTTCCATATGAATTTCTGTATTGTTATTTCCAGGTGTGAGAGGGATGATTTTGGTACCTTAATGGGTATTACATTGAATCTGTAGACTGACTTTGGTTGGATGGACATTTTAACATTGTTGATTCTTCCTATCCATGAGCACGGAATATTTTTCCATTTGTGTTTCTTCTAGGACTTCTTTGAGCAGTGTTTTGTAGTTCTCATTGTAAAGATCTTTCACTTCTCTGGTTAGGAAGATCCCATGGCATTTCATTTTTTTGGTGGCTATTGTGAATGGGATTGTGTTTTTAACTTGGGTCTCTGCCTGCTTGTTGTTGGTGTATAGGAATGCAACTGTCTTTTGCATGTTTATTCTGTACCCTGAGACTTTGCCAAAGTCCTTTATCAGTGCAAGCAGGTTTTTGACAGATTCTCTTGGATTTTCAGGGTATAGGATCATATTATCAGCAGAGAGGGATAACTTGACTTCCTCTTTTCCTATTTGGTTACCCCTGGTTTCCTTCTCTTGTCTAATTGCCTTAGCTAGGACTTCCAACACAATATTGAACAAGAGGGATGAGAGTGGGCAGCCTTGTCTTGCAGTTTTCAGGGGAAATGTTGCCAGTTTCAGTCCATCTAGCAATATGTTAGCAGTGGGTTTATTGTAGATGGCACTTACTATTTTGAGGTATGTTCCTTCTATACCTAGGTGTTTGAGGATTTTTATCAAGAAGGGATGCTGGATTTTGTCAAAAGCTTTTTCTGCATCTATGATATATTCATGTGGTTCTTATTTTTATGTGTGTCAACATATTTAATTACATTTATGGTTTTGCAAATGTTTAAATAGCCCTTCATCTGGGGATGAAGCCTGTTTGGTCATGCTAGATGATTTTTGAGATGTGTTTTTGGATCCGATTTGCTAGAATCTTGTTGAGGATTTTTGCATCTATGTTCATAAGGGATATTGGCCTGTAGTTCTCTTTTTTTTTTTGTTGGATCTTTACTTGGTTTGGGTTTCAGTATAATGTTAGCTTTGTAAAATGATTTGGGGAGAATTCTATCTTTCCTAATGGCCTGCAATACTTTCAATAGGTGGTATCAACTCCTCCTTGTATGTTTTGTAGAATTCTGCTGAAAAGCTAACCAGTCCAGGGCTTTTTTTTTTTTTTTGTAGGTAGTTTTTGTATGACAGAGTCAATTTCCTGGGTTGTTATTGGACTATTTAGTGTCTCAATGTCTTCTTGTTTCAACCTGGGAGGTTGTGTGATATCAGAAAATCCTCTATTTCATTTAGGTTATCAAGTTTTTTTCCATATAGGTTTACATAGTGATCTCTGATAATCCTTTGTATTTCTTTAGTGTCAATTGTGATTTGATCTTTTTTATTTCTGATTGTGTTTATTTGGGCTTCTTCTCTCTTTTTCTTGGTCGTTTTGGCTGGGGGTCCATCAATCTTGTTAATTTTTTCAAAGAACCATATTTTTCTGTTGTTGATGTTTTCTATGATTTTTCTTCCTCTATGTCCTTTATTTGGGCTCTTATTTTTGTGATTTGGATTCTTCTGCTAAATTTGGGGTTTTGGTGGTCTTCTCTTTCCAGCACTGTTAGGTGACTTGTTAGGCTCTCCACTTGTGATCTTTCCATTTTCTTGAAGTGTGCTCATAGAGAAATAAATTCCCCTATTAGAACTGATTTCATGGCATCCGAGAGGTTTTGGTAAGATGTTTCTTCATTTTCAATTGTTTCCAGCTTCTCTACTTCGTCCCTGGCTCTTCACAGGTCACAGAAACAGAGCACCATTTAAAAAAAATGGACAGAAATTTTCCTTTGAAAAAGTGGCAGTGAGAAACTATCACCCCAGGCTCTCCCTCACCATTGAAGCAGGAGAGAGACTGGTAGCTCCTAGTTTTGCCTCACCACTTCAGCACCTGGCAGTGCTCTGGCAGGTGAAGCATGTGGAGGGAGTACAGAGGCACATTCCCACAGAAGAGGAAAAGAGAGGCTCCCCATTATCGTCTTGAGGGTGGAGCAGGAAAGTTATCCGACTTGCTCCCAAGTGCAACAGACCTCTTCTCTGTGACTGGCAGATCAACTACTTAGGGATTGATCGTGGCCCAGAGGGAATATCCTGAGAGCAGAAACTTTAGAGGGACCTGACAGTCCTGAGTTCCATCCACCCCACCCCCTACCCTGATCCAGCTGTGGGACAAAGAGTGTGACCAGAAAGAATGAGGCAGTACTCCAAAGAGATTAGTGGTGAGTCCAGGTTTGACCCAAACCCCTTTCTCCCCAGCAATTCTCTGAACATCAGGCCCGTACAGCTGGGCATGACTGAGAGTAACAAACCCAGGCGTAGCCTGGATATTAGTCACAACAGGAGAACTCCATTCCAGTATAGGCTGGCTGGGACATCCCAGTGAGAGTACATACCTGGGGAAGAGACATTCCCATACCTCCCCATGGGAGAAGATCTCCCTGACCATATGAGAGTGGGAGGGGAAGACATCAGCTCCACCCACCTCCATGGCCCCTCCTCCTTCCCTGCTTCATTGCCTGAGAACAGAATGAAAGAGGTGCCTCTGCGGGAGAGACCTGATTAGAGGAACAATTACAGAGCTTGCAACAAGAGGGCAGAGTTTTTTGTTTGTTTGTTTTTAATTTTCAATTATTTTTTAATTTTTTTTAGCTTGCTAGCCTTCAGCATAACTCATTGCATTTTTATTGGATTAAAAAATTTAGAATTTCAGGTTATATTCTATAATCTCTAGCTTAGAAAATGGTCAATGTTACTTTCTTTTTTTTAAGCATATTTTTTATTATAAAATTATAGGGTACAGCTAAGGTTAGGTATACAAATGTGCATCGTTCTGGCACCCTTGTTAATAAGGGCTGTCTCTCCTTCCGCAGACATATATTGGCTACCATTAGTCTCACCTCCCTTCCCTTCCCTACCCCCCATAGTTCCCCACCACTCTTAGTTCTTTCCTTATAGTATTATGATAGATGTTCAAGGTCCACTATATGAGTGAGAACATGTGATACTCAGATCTTTGTTTCTGTGAGAGATCACTCAGTATTATAGACTTAGAATATGTAATACATTCTAAATCTAAGAAATTCATAGTCACCATTTCTAGAAAACGTTTTACTCAAGTTACCTTTAAGTGACCCAACAAACTGCTGAACAATGACTTTAAAGTAGCAAAGAATTACCTTTTTATGATTCGAAACCCTCCTCAGGTTGTCTTCTTCAATGTGAGGAAGCTGCAGAAGGGGAGACTTAAACTGCTGAAGTCCCTGAACAGCCATCTGGGAAAGCTTCATGCAGTTTTCTAGGGACGCCAAAGTTGGAGCGCGAAACTCCCTTTCTTAGAAAGAATAGGAAAAAAAGAAACAACAGGGCTGGACTTTTTACATGTTCAGAAATATACAATTCATCACCGATTCATCCTAACATCCTTAATACCTCAAATTTTAAGATGGTGCTGATTTTCTTTTAAAAATTACCAGATAAGACACTAAAAATATGCAAACTTGAACAAATATACATTATCCAGCAACAACCACTGATTTAATAGTAAAATTCTTTGCATCACTCCAGTAACAGTAAATTATCAGACATGATCAATATTATGAATATACTGACATTATCCATAACAAACCACAACCACTATCTCCTTTTTCAAGGTTCTTCCTTTCTATTACTGACCACATATCCCCTCTTTCTTTTCCTTTCATATAAAAAAATTACATGTCAACTGAATCATCATTACATCAGTTACAGAATTATTTCAAACTCTCACCATTCAAAAACAGAATAACCCAACTCCAAAAATATTCAGAGGAAGGAAAAAGACTTTTTAAATCTTTGCAAAGCAAATAGTAACACAATGAAAAGAATTAATACAAAAACAAGATGAGTTGTTGTAAAGACTTTGCATAATAGAAAATTTAGGAAAGAAATGAGAAAAATCATGAGCAAAATTCAGAAAGCTGGCTGAACTAGTAGAGAGAATTACAGTAAGTACCCATAAATCTTAAAACTTTACAGTGCAACTTGCATATGCTTGCAAGAAAAAGTACAACATAACTAATTTTGTTTCTTCCTCACCTTCACGGCTCCGAGCCATTATTATCAGTTGGCAGATTACATTAACCATTTCTTGAAGGAGGGCAGGGCATTTTTTCAGCATAAACTGTTGATCTGCAAAACAGTAAAAAACCTGAAGCAAATCATTCTAATTTTATAGTTAAAGCATCTTTATCACCTGTAGCCCAAAACTAATACTAAACTTAAGTTGTCTCACAAATTCCATATTTCGTGTGATCTCAGAATTTCACAGGTCGAATGGAAGAGTTTCTCCTCAGAATCATTATGCCAAAAATCAGAAAGCCCTAGTTCAAACTAGATGTTTCAGAGGTAAATTTTTAATATTACGGTGATAGGCTTAATAAATCAACTCTACTGGGCAGAGTGGCTCACGCCTGTAACCCTAGCATTTTGGGAAGCCAAGGTGAGCCGATTGCCTGAGCCCAGGGATTCGAGACCACCCTGAGCAACTTGGTGAGACCTCATTTCTACAATAAATCAAAAAATTAGCTGGGCGTGGTGGCGCACGCCTGTAGTTCCAGTTACTTGGAAGGCTGAAGTGGAAGGATCGCCTGAGCCCAGCGGGTAGAGGCTGCAGTGGCCATGAGTATGCCACTATACTCCAGCCTGGGCGACAGAGTGAGACTCCGACTTAGATAGATAGATTAGATAGATAGATAGACAGACAGACAGACAGACTCCATTGCTTTTTTCCCAAAATAGACTTAATCTTAAATTTAATCTTAATCTTTCTATTTTAAAAAACTTTAAAAAAATTTTCTTCTTGTGCACTTTAGTTTCTATAAGTATAATTATAGTCAAATCTAAAGACTATGATTGAGAATAAATGTTGACTGAATACAGAGAGATGAGAGGAGGAAGAGGACAACAGAGACAGACTCTTTCCTGTATACTGCATACAATAGTTAACTACTACAACCATCCAGTGGGTTTGGTACTCAACCTACAAAAATGTGTTCCTTGTTTCTTACAGATGGCTTGGTAAAAATAGAGATGGTTACATATATGTACAGATCCTTAGCAACAGAATTACTAGTTAACTTAATAGTTCAAAGTAACTCCAAAGACAATACCAAAATAGTATTCCTTCATTCCATCATAAGCATCTCATCACCTATTACTGAGGTTAAGTGGCCTTGTTTTCAGAGGAATTTGATCGGTTATAGGGTTGAAAGAGGAGAGGATGGTAAGATTTCATTCAGAAAGAACATTTACTTCCTAAGTAATAACTCTTTTAAAACTTCAACTGAAATAATGTAGGTGAAGAAGAGATGACAAATTTATGACAACCCTGGAAACACTGCTGTCTCAATCCATTGCTTTTCTTTTAAGCAGAATAGATGGTTTCAAGTACTTATGAAGTTTTAAATAAATATAAAACAGACACTATTGGTAACCACTGTCAGAAGGGGGTGGTGGATGATGAGGGATGATCCTTTAAAAAAAAAATCATTGGAAACTTTTATATAATCTACAATTAATTAAACACTTCTCATACAGAGCATTCTCTCACCTTGAAACACTAATTTTTAACATTTGCCAAAATGTTTGACTTAGACATTCAGTCATTTGTGAAGTAATTATGCAGCATACAGATTTCTTTTAAAAGGGTCCTTGAGCAATTATTTGTTGAGCAAAAAAGAACAGCAACAAAAAGCACTGCACCATGAGCTCTCATTAAATCTGTTGCTTTGGTCCCGTTAAAACCCTGCAGATAAGAGAAGCACACATACCTTCTTCAAGGGTCTCGGGAATTTTCATTCTAGCAAGATGTGACAACAGAAGAACTCTGGCCTTCAGGCTGTATGGGCAGGTGAGCGGAGGCTCATTCTTCTTTAAATTAATGCTGCCAATTTCTCTGATTAGCTGCAGTAAATAAAATAATTATTCAAAAATATATACTTAAAAAAAGGATTCCTTTTAACACTCAACTGCACATCGAGGTATTTGGGAGATTGGCCTAACCTGTGGTATCAGAATATTATCTGTTGGTCTACTTGTGGCATCTTTATTATACTGAGGATCAAATTCAGAAGCTCCAGCCAAAACCATGATGAGGCCTACGAAAACAAAAGAAACACGAAGGTAAATACATAAATTTGTTCATCTATTAATTGCCCCTCCTAACATACTTCATTAATTTGAAAGTGAGGCACTTTTCTAATTATGCACAATGCTAAAACTCTTCTGAACCCCACTAATTACAAGTATTACTTTCTCCCATAAAAAAGAAATATCTTGCTTTTAAAAATGTGCACAGGCTAGGCATGGTGGCTTGTGACTGTAATCCTAGCACTTGCTTGAGACCAGGAGTTTGGGACCAGCCAGGGAAATATAGTGAGACCTTGTCCCTATTTAAAAAAAAAAAAAAAGCTGGAAGTGGTGCCACACACCTGTAGTACCAGCTACTCGGGAGGCTGAGGCTGAAGGATGGCTTGAGCAAGGTCAAGGCTGCAGTGAGCCATGATCATGCCACTGCACTCCAACTTGGGCAACAAAGTGAGACCTCAACTCAAAAAAATAAAAAATTAAAAAAACTGTGTACAATATTACTTATCACAAGTGAATAGACATACATATCAAAGGACACCAAAGCAACTAGCAGCATTAAAATCACTTAAAATAGCATCTATTTCTAGACCTATGCTATCGCACATTATATTCCATGAAAAAAGGGGGGACTCTACAGTTAAGAATGGCTGGAAATAATGGGTTAAATAAGAGTTAAAAGTTTCTTTACTGTATGAATTCTCAGAGCCTTAAGTAAACGAAAATATATTGTAATTTCCAGAAAATTTCATTATGAAATCCTGGAGGGTTTTGTGGAAATACACATAATTAAAACATATGATCTGCAGTCGCATACATTAATACTCCTCGTTAGTACATGCATGTTCTTTAAGGACTGGCACTACAAGCATAATCTCACCATACAGTATAAAATACATGCAATATACTCATGAAAGGCAAGACAGTACAGCAGTTAAACGCACAGACCCTGGAATTTTCTCACTTCCTAGCAAGTGACCTAGGGTAATACTCTTCTTACCTCTCTATACCTCAGTTTCTTCGTAAGCGCCTGACACACAGCAAGCAAAAGTGTATGGGTATTACTATTACTACCCACTAATGGTTTCACGAAAACAATTGTTTCTAAGACAGCTAAAGTAACCAAGGATATATAAGCAAATCTACCAGCTAAACAATGCTTTTCTAACAGAATTAATTGTATAAGGCTAAATACCACTCTCAGATATGAAACAGAAGTCAAGATCACTGAGGCAAAAAACACGTTAAAACATTATAAGGATGAAAGACTTTAATAAGGGATGAAGTTTCTATATTAACATTTCAACCTAGCATAAGAAAGAGCAAAATGTATGTATAAAGGAAAGCAGTATCTGCCCATTCATCAGAAATATAAGATCTGTTCACACACAATCATATGATCCTGAGGAATCTCTTTCTTATTCCCAAGAAAAACTAATAAAATTGCCAAACCCAAAATACAGAAAAGTCCACTTTGGTTTTGAAACAAAAATACATTCTTCAGTAAGACACAATTTAAAACTTACATTTTTTTAGGGGGGGATAGAGGAATCTATGATTTCTGCAGAGTAATTATTCTGAAAAGCAACACTACATATTCCAGGGATAAACTTTACAAAGTTCGCTTCACAGAATCAAAGAAAATATTTGAAATGGTACGTTTTTCTTGAGCAATTTTTAAATAATATAGAAATGAAATATTCTTGTAGTTTTCTCTCAATACACACCCAGGACCTCCTTTTATTTTTACTATGATTAATACAGTATAACATAATGGTTTAGGGGTTAGGAACCAAACTGCCTGTGTTCAATACAGGATGTGTCACTTACTATGCATGCATCCTTCAGCATGTACTTTTCTTTTCCTCAGTTTCCTTATCTATAAGATGTCATTAAAAATAGCACTTACTTATGGGAACACAGCAAAGACTAAATTAGTTAATATGTATACAGTCCCTAGCAGTGCCTAGCACACAACAAATAATAAATGTGAGCTAGTATTATTACAAAATAATACTGAGAGTTTCTGCACACAGAAACTCTACCATAAAATGTATGATGGTATATATAAGTCAGTAAATGAGAATAATAAAAATATAAATCAAGAAACGTGATAAAGGGTATTGGCACTTTTCTCCAGCTTTGTCATATGGATTATCCATAAAAATGTATAATAGAATTTCTACAGTACGGAATTAAGAAATACATATCACTAAGTGACTCAGAAAGTAATATGATTAATACCACAGTTACTTAAGTTTACTTACGTTTCATATCCATGTTTCGGGTTTTATAAACAAAGTATGTATAAATTTGTGTTGTGCGTATTAGAATCTGGTCTCCACTATAGCGTATTGAACGATACCACCAAGAGCCCTAAAATACAAATAAAATTCAATAAGAAATAAAGTATGGAAATTATGATAAAATATCAAGTTTGAGATAGAAAATGTTTAAGGTCAAATCTTTTAAATATTCATAAAACAATAAAAATACTGAGCTTTAGAACAAGTTCCTCTTTGTTACTATTTCAAGTGATTTATTTAGCAAATATTGATATTCTTTGAAACCTAAGTTATTGCATATATATGATTAAAACATTTACATTTTGGGTAAAAGTTACTGAAGACAAAATAGGAATAAGACCACCCATTGGTATAAGCAACAAGCTGGTTCCTAACACACAGCATGTCTTCATTTATATTTATACTGATTTATACTGATATTTTATAAATAGATGTGATTTTATAGCTGATGTGACACTTTCATTCTTATTATTTCATACGATTGGACCCTCACAACAATCCTACGAAAAAGGCAAAACAGCTTAATTATTAGGCTCACTATGAGACTCAGAGGAACTCCAGGAATAAGTCATAATAGTAATAAATGATAAAAGTCATGAACTTTATGGTATCTCCATCTGTGGTCATATAAACCTGATTTTTAATAAGGCTGCCCTATATGCTGCATCCCTAATATATCAGACAAAATAAAATCACAGAACAATACAGAAAACCTCATTAAAGGTTAAGGAAAAAAAAAGGTGCGTTTATGTACATAAATGCACAGAAAGACTTGAAAGAGAAAACACCAAGCTTAGCAGTGATCAAAGAAATGGAGTTGAAGGAGGTGGTGCAGTTAGACTTCCATTCTAAACCCTAAGTATAGCAGTGTTAGCTCAGTTGTGTGCAACTATTGGATTGGAGAGATATAAGTTAAACTGCTCAAGTGATGTCGCCTTTACAAGATATTTAAAATTGTGGCTGTACAAGATTCTTGAACTCAAGGATCAATGGTTTATATTCTAATACAAATTAAAATCTCACAGGACAACTCCAAAACATGTCAATTTCCTTTCCAAAAAGGGTAAACAAAAAGAGCTAAAACTTACCACAACTACTGGAAGAATAACCATGAATGCCAATCCATATACAAGTAAAACCTAGAATTCAAGAGAAAAAGAATTATAGCCTTCATCAGGTAAACCGTAACAACATCAATGAACACTTATTTTGAGGTTTATGATGGCAGAGCCACTATTAAAAGCACTCCTCAGGTGGGCTCGGTGGCTCAGCCTGTAATCCCGCGCCTTGGGAGGCTGAGGTGAGTGGATTGCCTGAGCCCGCAGGTTCGAGACCCGTCTGGGCAGGCGAGACCTCATCTCTACAATAAATCAAAAAATTAGCCGGGCGTGGTAGCGCGCGCCTGTAGTTCCAGCTACTCAGAAGGCTGAGGCGGAAGGATCGCCGGAGCCCAGCATGTCGAGGCTGCGGTGGCCGGAAGCGGCCACTGCACACAGTCTGGGCGACGGAGTGAGACGCCAACTCAAAAAAAAAAAAGCACTCCTCATATATTACCTTGTTTAATCCTTGTTCTCAAACTCTATGAGGAAGGTGCCATTATTATTTGCCTTTTAGGCAGGGAACCTGCAGTACCTATAGGTTACAAAGCTTGACCTAGGTCCCACAGCTAGTAAGTTGGAGAGCCAGGATTGGAACTCAGCCTACGCTAATATCCGCTACAAATAATCTTTTAATCTTCTGTTTACTGACACAATATAGATAACACCAGTACAACAGTTTTTAGAAATTAGGTTTCCCTTCCAGTCAAGAACCTATATATCCACCACCTGCAAGTAGTTAGTGACTTGGAATAAATGAGATAAGAAGCTAAACTGGTTCCTCTGACTAAACATCAAGGAGCCACTTCATAGCATTCTGTTTGCTAATAATTCTTAACTATTGCTTTTCTCTGACTGCTTCATCCTAAATCTGGTAGTAACCGTCCCTTCTCTATTTTTCCCATATGGTAACCCTAAGCATGACAAACACATTTATATACAACTATAAACCACTGAAGATAACCCATTTTAATCTGACATAAAATAACACTTAATACCCATTTTCAAAACAAATTACAGTCAGACTATATGGATTTTGTTTTTATTGCTTCAAAGACAGCTCCTGGGTAATTATATTCAAGAAAGCTGAGCTACAGAATTATCTATTCTTGGAAAATAATGTAATTCCTGTTAGGACTGCAGCCCCTATCGCTAACCAAAGTCTGATATCTTACTGCCTTCTGAAGTACCATATAAAATATATAGAATTAATCACACATTAAAATTAGTTTGGCCTGGGCAAAGGTAAAAAAGAAGAATTCAGAGTATTTCCTAGAATAAATAAAGATACCATAAAAACCAGTAGTTTTCACCAAAGCAAAGCAAAGGTAGGTCCCAATCAGAAATTACTTACAAAAAAAACCCACCACAGTTTTAAGGTTTTAAAACTACATTTAGAACACAAAACCAGCAGCCTAATAATGGGACCCAATTCTTTTTTCCATTATGTAAAAAGTTTTCACAATACATAAACTAAAAATAGCATGCCAGTATTTTCTTTATATTACCAAGACACATAATATATAACAATAATTATGTCAAATAGTTCATAATGTGTCTTATTTAAATGAACTCACCAAAATTGAATTCTTCTGGTCAACTATCCAAGCTGGCAGGGCAATTCCAAAGCTTGTGGCTGAAATAGGGAGAATACCAGTTTCTAAAAGGTCTCTACACAACCAGTTTATATGTTTGTACCCCAGAACTCCTCCCCCCCAAAAAAAAAAAAAAAAAACTCTAGTAAAGACTGCCTTATTAGTGGTCCCCCATTACACAAAAGTTAGGAATAAGATTTATACCTAAAACAAAATTTTTCAAGGCAAAAAAATAAACAAACAAAAAAACCTCAAAAAACAGACCTATGTAAGTACACGAATTCCTTCCTCCAAGAAAACCTAAATTCTTTGATATGTCTGAGTTTATATAAACACTATGAACGTATGAAAATGTGTCAGCAGTAAAGAAAAACAGATTTTTTTCCCCCACCAAATCTTTATCAACTGCTAACTAGAAATGGTTCATGATAGTCATTGCTCTTCTCTCCAAATCAAAGTTAAATCTTTCAAACTAGAAAGAAAAATAAAATAAAAATTAATTATGGGAGCTCATTGTATCTATGTTAAACTTGGGACTATAAGTTTTCTATTCATAAGCTTACTCCTTTTAATGTTGTCACACTTTCATAACATATACCATATCACCAATATTTTAAAACCATCATTTACCACACCTTGGGGCCCATCTGGATTTCCAAATTCTTCCCAATTTTTCCGGGATTCTTCATCAGTTAAACTAGTATAAAAGAACAAAGCTGCACAATTAGAAGGCCACATCTGAAAAACAAGGTCTCATACACACAAACGCCATTAACCAACCAACTAATTTCTTAAAAGATATTGATTCAGGGAAGTTTAAAAAGTATATAAAATCAGAAAAACGTGGGGGGAGGGGAGGAACAAGGCATGCTGCATTCACAGAAAATGCTAACCATTGTGATACAAAGTTCTGGTAGGCCTGGTAGTTCTCAAGTTTAGCCCTTTCTTTTTTTTTTTTGAGTTGGAGTCTTACTCTGTCACCTAGACTGGAGTACAGTGGCGGATCCGGGCCACCGCAGCCGCAACCTGCTGTGCTCCGGCACTCCTTCCACCTCAGCCTTCCAAATCGCTGGAACTCCAAGCCGGCGCTACCACACCCGGCTAATTTTTGATTTATTGTAGAGATAAGGTCTCACTAAGTTGCCCAGGCGGGTCATGAACCTGTGGGCTCAGGCAATCCACTCACCTCGGCCTCCCAAAGTGCTGGGATTACAGGCTGAGCCACCGAGCCCGGCCACGTATAGCCCTTTCAAACCAGATGAAACTTTATTTAAGACATGCATCACCACGCCCGGCTAATTTTTTTATTTACTGTAGAGATGAGGTCTTGACAAATTGCCTAGGCTGGTCTCGAACCCAAGGGCTCAGGCAATCCGTGGGCTCAGGCAATCCTCTCACCTCAGCCTCCCAAAATGCTGGGATTATAGGCATGAGCCACCTCACCTGGCCTAGATGAAACTTTAAAGGCTGTTTATTTTCCAAGAAGTCAGGGAGGATTTATTTTTTCCTTATGCTCTCATATATTTCCCCAAAATTCCTTAGTGAACATGTTTATACATTCATAATAACAAATATATATTTTTAAAAATATGAACTTAATACATACTGACAGTTTCCCTACAAAACACTGCACCATTAATTCTCCAAGAAACCAACGAACACTCCTGTAAGTCTCCACTGCTGCAGGAAAAGTCATTTGCACCATGCTAAGAGGACAATTTTCTCCCAAGCCAACTTCCAGTAAGACATCTCTTATGTGACAGCTTCCTAATCCAGGCAACATGAAAGTGACAGAATGATTTTAAAACACCTAAAAAAAAATATAATCACTGACTTTGACAATAGCTCAAAGCACAGAGTCAAGAGTTATTCCTGGCCCCAGTGAAGATATTAAAAAGCATTATAAGAAATTCTCAATTCCTTCAAAAACTTTTCAATGTAGTTAAGGAAGATAGGATAGACTAACCAAAAAAAAAAAAAAAGACCAATAACATAGTGAGGAAGGTATACTTGGAGACCAACTGGCAAAAGATTCTGTTTATGTTCAAATCTAATTTTAACTGTACTTCTATTTCCCAAAACTTAAGGGACAGCATAGTTTCTATTCACAAAACTCCAAGTTGAGATAAGCAAAACAGAAAAACTTGTTATTAAATAAAAAAAGAGCTTGGCATGGTGGCCCATGCCTGAAATCTCAGCACTCTGGGAGGCTGAGAGGGAAGGACTGCTTGAGCCCAGGAACTCGAGATCAGCCTAGGCAACATAGTGAAACCTCATCTCTACAAAAGATTTTTAAAACTTAGCCAGGCATGGTGGCGTGTGCCTGTAGTCCCAGCTACTCAGGTGGAAGGATTGCCTGAGCCCAGGAAGTTGAGGCTGTGGTGAGCCATGGTTGTGCCACTGCACTCCATCCTGGATGAAAGCAAGACCTTAACTCAAAAAAATAAAAAAAATTAAAAAAAATTAAAAAAAATAAAATACATATATATACACACACATATATAAATCAAAAAGGACATTCGTTAGTTTTCAATGATTTAAAAATATTTTTAAGCTTGTCTATTTATAAAAACATGTGCCGTGATGCCTTTAGTCCTTATTTACCTGTAACTCTACTAACACTATTTGGCCTAAGGCCACAGAAAAATACAGGAGTCAATGAAAAGCTGATGTAGTTTGAGTATCCTCCACCTCCAAATCTCATGTTAAAATGTGGTTCCCACCCAGTGTTGAAGGTGGGGCCTAGCGGGAAGAGATTGGTTGGGGCAGATCCCTCATGAATACCTTGGAGTGATTCTCTGGTCTTGTCTGTTAGTTCATACAGGAGCTGGAAGTTTTAAAGCCCTTATCCCTCTTGCTTCTGCTCGATATGTAACATGCCATCTTTCCTTGCCTTCAACTTTGACTGAAAGGTTCCTAAGGCCTCACCAGAAGCTAAGCAGATGCCAGCGCCATCCAGAACTGTGAGCCAAATAAAACTTTTTTCTTTATAAATTAACCTAGTCTCAGGTATTCCTTTATTGATTGACTTTATTTTTTGAGTTGGGGTCTCATGCTGCCACCCAGGCTCTAAGAGTACATTGGCACAATCATGCCTCTCCACAGCCTTGACCTCCTGGACTCAAGTGATGCTTCTGTCTCAGCCTCCTCGGTAGCTGGGACTACTACAGGCATGTGCCACTACGCCTGGCTGGTTTTTTAATTTTGTAGATATGGGGTCTTACTACATTGCCTAGGCTGATTTCAAACTCCTGGGCTCAATCCTCCCACCTCATCTTCCCAAAGTGCTGGGATTACAGGTGTGAGCCACCATGCCCAGCTTCAAGTCATATTATTTAAAAAATAAACTCGTTGGCCAGGCATGCTGGCTCACGCCTATAATCCCAACACTTTGGGAGGTCAAAGCAAGAGGATCACTTGAGGCAAGGAGTTTGAGACCAGACTGGGCAACATAGCAAGACCCCATCTCTACAAAAAAAATTAAAATAAAATTCACATAACTTACTTTATTGCAATATTTGCCTGATTGAGGTAGCCTGAAACTGAAACCACAATCTCTGCAGTATGCTTATATTTATTCATATTTTAAAAATTAGCTCAAAAAATTATGTTTTCTGGTCCTCAAAAATTACACAACCTTATATATATTATACTGAAATTCAACATAAGAGCTGTACAGGGAAGTACCTATCATGCATCCTAAAGGATCCAGCTAACTTTTTGTGTACATACAATGCAAGTATAAATATGTATCTAAAAAATAACAACACACTTCACCTGTATCTGCATCTAAGCCAACAAAGAAAATATGAATTGCAAGTACTGAAAAGATTCCTAAAGACAAAGTTTCTAAATATTAAAAAAGGAGACCTTAAAAATTCACATCTCACCTGGCGTGGTGGCTTCCACCTGTAATCCCAGCATTTTGGGACAACTTGGCGAGACATCTCTACAATAAATGTAAAAAAAAAAAAAAATAGCCAGATGTGGTGATGCACGCCTGAAGTTCAGCTACTTGGAAGGCTGAGGTCGAGGCTGCAGTGGCCATTGAGTATGCCACTGCACTCCAGCCTGGGCGACAGAGTGAGACTCTGACTATAAAAAAAACAGCAACAACAAAAAGAAAAGGAAAAAAACAATATAGTAACTAGGAATAATTTAGTATGAAGAAATTTTAAAAAGAAAGGGACACCAAAAATGAAATACTTAAAAGTGAAAATTAGGCCAGGTGTGGTGGCTCATGCTTATAATCTGAGTACTTTGGGAGGCCAAGGTGAGAAGATTGGCTAAGTCCAGGGGTTCGAGACCGGCCTGGACAACTTGGCGAGACCTCGTCTCTACAAAAAATTAGCCAGGTGTGGTGGCCCATGCCTATAGTTCCATACTTGGAAGGCTGAGGTGGAAGGATCACCTGAGCCCAGCAGGTCGAGGCTGCGGTGGCTGTGAGAGTGTCACTGTACTCCAGTCTCGGTAACAGAGACTCCAACTCAAAAAAAAAAGTGAAAATTAAACTTGTATGTAGTTTAAACAAGATCGCCACACATTACCAGATCAAGACTAGAAATGAAAACAAGGTCTAAGTATCCCCTCTTCTAATCAGGATGCTAATAAGATAACTCAATACCTTACCCCTCACTACTTAATGTGACCGAGTTCACATGGCAAAAGCACTACTTCAGGGGACAACTCTGAGTTACTTACAATTAAGGTGTAATTAAATTACAATTTTAGAGCTGCTGAGTGTTCCATAAATGAGACTCAACATATGAGGCCAGCATTTAATAAAAGTGTATGACAACTATTTTATTAAAGAAGAAAACTATCTTGACCACTCTTAAAAACATATACTTACGCTGCATAAGCTTTGGCTATCCTCATGAACATAACTTCATCACCTCCCTTATCTGGATGATATTTAAGTGACAGCAAACGATACTGCTTCTTAATTTCTGCTACTGTTGCCCCCTAAAAGAAAAACTTGGTGTTAGCAAAAATAATCACGGTCTATAAAGAAATAATCCATCCTTTTTTGAACTTAAAACATGAACTACTCAATATTTTGAGAGAATATAAAGTTTTCATCCTATATGTTTTGCCCCATAAATTTCATTCCATATATTTTTAAATAAAAATAACTCATTTTTCCAATATGTTTATTTTATTGAGTACCTACTATGTACCATGCAGTACCACTGGGCACAGATGATTTGAAAGTGAAACCATATAATTCCATATTTAAATAAAATAAAAAAGACACTGACATTTAAATATCATCACGTAAGTTATGTATGGTTCAAAGAACCCACAAATAAAAGGTTAACTTTCTAAGGAATAATCTGAAGAATATCTGATTTCAGCTGCTTATCTATTATAATATTAAGTAAACATTTAATAAATTGAGCTTAACTTTTTTTTAACTAGCTCAATTTCTATTTATAATTTTTTCATACTGTTTTTTATTGGCCTTTTAATTTTTAAAAAACCTCTCTTAATGACTATTATTATTACAATTTATTTATTTATTTATTTATTTATTTTGAGTTGGAGTCTTACTCTGTCACCCAGACTGGAGTGCAGTGGCCACTCCTGGCCACTGCAGCCTCGACCTGTTGGGCTCCAGTGATCCTTCCACCTCAGCCTTCCAAGTAGCTGGAACTACAGGCATGTGCTACCACGCCCAGCTAATTTTTGATTTATTGTAGAGATGAGGTCTTGCCAAGTTGCCCAGGCGGGTCTTGAACCCGCGGGCTCAGGCAATCCACTCATCTCAGCCTCCCAAAGTGCTAGGATTACAGGCTGAGCCACCGAGCCCGGACACAATTTTTTAAAAAAAATCACATGATATGCAAACTTTTCTTCCACAATGCAGAAAACTATAATAAACACCCTGCTTACTTCACACTATATGAATCTCTGAATCAAGCCATCTACTGAGCAGAGATTTGAAGTAAAAGTGGTTTGGGGAGAAAAACAAAGAATGAGAGCACTGCATTCATCTTGGCTATTAAGAAGTTTGGGGCCCTAGACACACATTTTTCAGGCCTCATTTTCTATTTAAAAAAGAAAAACAGGTTAGACACTTTCTACCATTAATTTCAAAGACTAATTTTCTACTGGAACCCATTAATAAAGATCAATCAAGATATCACCTAAGGGTCTGGGTGCAGTGGCTCACACCTATAATCTCAGCACTTTAGGAGACCATGGTGGGAGGATCACTTGAGCCCAGGAGTTTGAGGCTAGCCTAGGCAACATAGTGAGACTCCATCTCTTTAAATAAACAAACAAAATTTTAGAAAAAAAAAAGAGATCATACTCAAAGCTAACCTGAATTTCTATGACAATGACACTAGATCTTATGAAGACCCTGAGCTCAGACTTAACACACTGCTTAAGCGTCAGTCAATACAAGGCCATAAGATTTGTATCATTCAACTAGCGCAAATGAGCCTCCCAGCTTTATTTTTAACTTTGCATTAAACCAATATTACAGATCTCTTTTTATAATGCTGTTAAAAATGCTAACCACTCTTCTCACCTCCAAACAGTTTTATATTTTAGCAATTAAAAACCAATTTTTGGTGGATGCGACAGCCTTGTCTGTAATCCCAGCACTTTGGGAGGCTGAAGTGAGAGGACTGTTTGAGCCCATGAGTTCAAGACCAGGCTGAGCAACATGGCAAGACCTCGTCTCTACAAAAAGCAAAAAATTAGTCAGATGTAGTGGTGTGCTCCTGTAGTCCCAGCTACTTGGGAGGCTAAGGTGGGAGAATCACCTTAGCCCAGGAGGGCAAGGACGCAGTGAGCTGAGCCATGATTATGGCATCACTGTGAGACCCCAACTCAAAAAAAATTTTTTTTAAAAAGGTCAAGGCTATGGTGAGCCATGATCACGCCACTGCACTTCAGCCTGGGCAACAGAGTAAGATCCTAACTCAAAAAAAACCTCTCAAAACTCAATAAAAGAAATTTTTAAAATAAATTTAATAATGTAGCAATCAACAACTATAGCTCAAAAAAATAGACAGATCTTAGAATGATAATGGATTAGATATCTTATTTAACTAACCAAAGTCTGGTTTCTTTAGGTATGGACAATTTCCTTTAGGATACAGACCTGTAGTAGTTTCATTAAACTAGTGTGCATTATGTAAAAATACTACTTACGGGATCCAAACTTAATACTTCATAGGGATTGTATTCTTGATATTCTCGGTCTGTTTTGGAAACCTTGTATGCAAGGAATAAGAACAATGCCCATCCTGCAAGCAGAACTATTTTCCTGTTTAGGAAAAAGATAAGTGAATTATAGATACATGCATCTGTGTGACTTTTCTTTAAGAGTCTAAAGCTATTATGACAAGACGAAGGAATAAAACAATCTAAAGTAGTTCCATATCACTACGCTGTTGACTCAAATTCTATAAACACGGGTTGTAAACTCCCGTTACAGCAATGACAGTGTCTTTTTCACCTCTAAATTATCTAGAATCTGGCACAGTGCCCTGCGTATAATAGATTTTCTCAGTTACTATTTGCATAATCTTAAATACAGAAGTGAATTCCACTTATTAACTTACTGAACCCACTAAACTATATGAAAATACAAAGGGGGCAATCCAAAAACAAAAAAAAAATTTGTTGGAAGGCAGGCCTCTTTTGCAGGCTTCCCCAGCTGGTAGGTGTTCTAGGAACTCATTGGTATCAGTATATCAGCTAGTATTGTTATGAGAGGCTGCATTCTGCATTAGTGAATTTTTTTTTGGAGATTCTTTCAACACGTTTAACCATTTCATGTTGAGTGATTTACAAGTGCACCTGTCCACACTACACTGAGTGCTCAGCAGTTTTTGACCAAACACAGCATGACCCCCGTGCCCCAACCCTCCCTATTCGTCCAATCTCGCCCAAGTGACTTTTGTTAGTTTCCCCAGAGGAAAAATGTCCTCAAAAGAAATCATTTTGCTAATGTGGAAGGTGAAACAAAAAACAGCAGAAGCACTAAAAGGCATCAAAATTGATGAGTTCAAAAAGTGTTTTGAGCAGGGAAAAAAGTGTCTTGATAGGTGTGTATTGCATCAAAAGGATACAGTACTTTGAAGGTGACTGAAGTTTAAACATGTAAGAATAAATATACAATATTTTATAAATAAACTCCGGATTTTTTAGGGTCCCCTTCATATATAAATACTAAGTATTCAGTAATCCACTTAATATAAAAAATAACTGCTCTGACCTAGCAATTGTACTTTTAATAAGATAAACTAATAAAACTAACAAATAGCTTGGTTTACAATAGTAAAACTGTGAAAACACTTTTATGTCCACTTATGGGGGATTAATTTAATAAATCATTTATAGGGGAAGAATTAAATAAACTGCTACACAATGGAACATTTTTTAGCCAATACTAATATAGAAAGATGTGCTTAACAGTTTAAAAAAAGATATACAAGAATATATAATTTGAAAATAAACTAATTTCTTCTCCCTCCAAGTGTTCCGCTTAGTAAAATATTCAGAAGACAGATATCACTAGCATTGGAAAGGCTAAGAACTCTTGAGGGAACTCTTATGTACTATATGCTCTGAAAGAAATACCTGGTAATGTATTAAAAGCCCTAAGAAAGTACATACCCTATCAATCCATCCACTTGGATTGATTTCTATCAATCCATTCCACTTCAAATAATTTGGAAATAAATAAGCTAGAATTGAGCATACAAAGTATAAAAATGGTTGTTACAGATGTAAATAGTAGCAAAAAAAAACCCTTAAAAAATAAACATCTTAAACGTCTATAAATAGATTACTAGATAAATAAATTAAGGTACATCCACAAGAAATACTTTCTTGCCACTAAAAATAATATCAGCTGTGGGTGACTGTCTACCCTACCTATATCGTTATATTTTAAAAAGAAAAAAATTTTAAAGCTATATGTATGTAATATCATCCAATTTTGTAAATAAAAAGCATATAAGTATATGAGGTAATCAACTTAAAGATGGCTAGCTTTAGGTGATGAAACAGAAAGACTTATTTTTTATACCCTTTGCATGACAGTTTGTTACACTGAGCAGGAACTGTTAGATAAAGCCACAAAATGAATCATAAGAGGCCAAATCAAACAAAATCGGAGTGATCTGTTTTTGGAACTTGAAATAAAACCTTCTACATGGTAAAACTCTTCTGATAGGAAACTCAGCTGAAATATGTTCATTTAGCTTCCAGGTCTAGTTCCAACATGCCTGCTAACCCTTTATCACCTTAATTTTTCAAATAAAACAAATCCCCGTCTCCCAGTACTCCCTGAGCTTTTCCCATCATCATGCTTTTGCTCTCTAAGATCTTTCTACCTAGAAGTCCCATGAGTATCTCTGCCTACTCAAACTCTATTCATCCTTTAAGACTCAACTTAAATGCTCTATCCTCCGTAATGCAATCCGTAGCACTTGCAAAGATGATCAACACGAGATGCTGGTTACAGTCACAAAGAGGAACAAACCATGACTTTCCTCCTCTGACTTGCTACAAGTTCACTGAGCACATGGACAAGATCTTATTCAGTTTTTACTAAACCCTAATGTAGCTTAAACACAGTTGACACTAATACAAACTTTTTTCCATTTGGCCAAAAGAAGGCTCTAAACCTTATTAACAGCACATAACTCTAAGGCTGGGTACAGTGGCTCATGCCTTTAATCCCAGCACTTTCGGAGATTGAGGCAAGAGGATCACTTGATGTTCAGGCCAAGAGTTCAAGACTAGCCTGAGCAAAATAGTGAGACCCTGTCTCTACAAAAATTTTTAAAATATATATATGTTTTAAAAAGCATATAACTTCAAGCTGCTTTCCATGCCATCTATATCCTGTCTATGCCCAAAGAGGAGAGGGATCCCTACGTGGAACACTCTTCCGCTGGTACCTGGCTATCTAAGAAGAGGATGTTGAGAACACAGGGCTCTGGAACAAAACGAAGTCCAACTCCCATATTTGCCACTTATTAACTGAGAGAGCTTGGCAAGCTGCTTAGCCTTTCACACCTTTTCCAACTTTTATGGCAGGTTTGAGAATTACATTTGAGATTAGATACATAAAGTACTTAGAAGGTGCCTACCAGGTAGTAAACAATTCATGTTAGCTATGAGCTGTTATCTGAAACTTTTCTCCAACTGTCAGCTTCAGCTTAGACCTCACTTACTCAGGGGAGCTTTTCCATCTAAGGCCAGTTAAGAGCCCTTAATCTTTCAGGGCGCCCCTCTCCCAGCCCTTACTAACTCTATTATCATTGCCTGTTTACTTGCCAGTGTCCCCCAAGACTCCAAGTGGCTGAATCGTGTCTGTTTTGTTCATCATAGTACATCTAGCACCTAGTATAATACAT
This sequence comes from Tarsius wallacei, assembly GCA_963574415.1. Lineage (NCBI taxonomy): Eukaryota > Metazoa > Chordata > Mammalia > Primates > Tarsiidae > Tarsius > Tarsius wallacei. The sequence goes on along the minus strand of CAUYQG010049378.1, from coordinate 29,484 downwards.
GACACATAGTAGGCACACTATAACTACGTGTTGACTGAATCATAAAGATAGTTTAAAAAGCAAACTTTTAACTCAAATCCAAAGTTTGCTAATACTCTCAATATGCTTTTAAAAACACTTGAAAATAAATCCCACACAAATTAACTCACTCCACATATTGTTTTGCCAACTCTTCCAAAAGGCTAACAAAACTTACAAAACTAAGATAAAATGAAACTGAAGCCCACAAAAGCGAGACTTAAGACCAAACAAGAGAAAGGTAACAGAACACCTAGGTGATGCTGGACCCTATGCTGGATGCCTTACATGAAGCATCTGGCTGTCTGAGTGGGGGAGGGGAGGAGAGGCTTATGGCCCAATGCCCAGGCTAACAAAAACCACCACAACCAAAGCCATGCTCTAGTTTCCTGCGAGCCAAAGCTAAGGGGGAAACATGACGGATTACACCATGCTCTGTGCTCATTAATTTTAAAAGCATATTTGGTTTCTCCAAAAAGACAGGCATTTTTCTTGCACGTAGCTTCAGCAAGTAACTTGTTAAGTCTTGTATTTCTTTTCTAAGCATGCTTTAAATGTCATTTTAGAAGCAAATTCCAGAAATTACATACCTTAGTTTCAAGGGTGCTATCAGAAGAGAAGCAATACACAATGATCGCTTAATTCAGAAGAAATATTTCAGGATTAAAAAAAGTTTTAATAGTTTCTGACTTTACCTAAATTGTTACTAGCATCTACTTAATTCCACCTCACTTTAGCCCTTTGCACTCAGATGTCCCCTCTGAGGGGACATAAAGAGATTGCTGATGATTATACAGGACAAACTTATGCAAGCACAAATATTTCAAAAATGTATGTTTCCTTGAAGTTTTTCATTCAAATAGTACAAAAGAGCAAATTAAGAAATGGAATATATACGGAGATATGATTGGTCAGTTGAGAAGTGGTTTTCAGGAATCATGAGTGCATCCTTCCACATCTTCTTGGACAACAGATTGGACAATAAATTACATGTTATTAATGTGGAAGGAAAAACACGAGACTGCATTGTCTGCTCGAACAGAAAACACCAGGCAGAAGAGGCCCAGCCCAACAACTTACTACTGCACAACATGCTACTTACAATTGCACAATTGCAATGCATGTCAGTGACTGCTTCACATGTTACCACACGTTAGAAACATATAACATTTTGATTTTTTTGTTTATAACTAAGTTCCTCAATGTCCAAAATTCCATTATAAGCCAAATATCATTAAAATAAAATAATTGGTTCCAATGCTATACTATTTAATACGAAGTGATTCATTTTTCACTATTTTGTAAAAAAGTACAGTAGAGTTGCTGGTAAGTGATCTACGAAATGTCTCTGAGTACAAAAAGTTAATATTCCTTAATCTGTACTTTAAGTAAATCAGTTCATTAAACACTGAAAAGAACTTCACAAAGTTGTCTTTTTATTTCCTTGAAAACTGAGGTTGAGATAGCCACAAAGTATTGAGCAAAGTCAGAAAAAAGAAGAGACTGAAAGGCAAAAAGTTGTCCCTGAAGGATTGGTTCCAGGACCCCAGATACCAAAATCCATGGGTGCTCAAGTCTCTAATATAAAATGGTGTAGTATTTGCATATAACCTATGCATATCCTCCCATGTACTTTAAATAATCTCTAAATTACTTAAAATAACTAATCCAATGTATATGCTATATAAATAGTTGTTATGCTGTATTGTTTTTATATTATTTTGGTTGCATTGCTGTTTTTTTTTTTTTTAGTTGGAGTCTCACTCACTCTGTTGCCCAGACAGGAGTGCAGTGGCCGCTTCTGGCCACTGCAGCCTCGACCTGCTGGGTTCCGGCGATCCTTCCACCTCGGCCTTCCGAGTAGCTGGAATTACAGGCATGCGCTACCATGCCTGGCTGATTTTTTTTATTTATTGTAGAGATGAGGTCTCGCCAAGTTGCCCAAGCGGGTCTCGAACCTGCGGACTCAGGCAATCCACTCACCTCAGCCTCCCAAAGCACGGGATTACAGGCTGAGACACCAAGCCCAGCTGCATTGCTGTTTTTTATTGCTTTTCCCCCCAGATATTTTCTATCTGCAGTTGGCTGAATCTGCCCATTTGGAGCTTGTGGATACAAAGGGCCGGCTAGGTTGTCTTACTGCTTCATGAAAGTTTAATTTAAAATGAGAAGCAACAGCAAAGAATAAACAGTGAAAAAAACACTACTCTTGTCAAAACTAACCTTGCCTTTTGTTTCACATCATTAAATAACTCTTAACAAAGCTAAAATTCCTATCCCCCTACAAAGGAACTAAACTAGGCAAAGCCAAACCGTACAAAGAAAAACCACTGAAGCCCCCTGAAATTATATAACTATGCTTAAAACTATAATAATTAAACCAAGATTTAAAAATAACTGGTTCTAGCTGGGTGCAGTGGTTCACACCAGTAATCCCAGCACTTAGGGAGGCCAATACGAGAGGATCCTCTCTACAAAAACAAAAAACAAAAAACTGGTTCTACTCTACTAATTCTCATTGCTAGGTCCTCTCTTCCTATCTACTGGATAGATAAGTATAGGTGACTCACAAGATATAATAATCCAATAAATGGCAACTCTCACCACCTGTCATTTTCATCTATTACCTCTAAATTGATGATAGCAGGTCTAAAGTCTAGGCTCCTAACAAACATGTCCCACAGTCTCAAAGAATCAAACAGGCCTCCTCTAATTAAGCATGCAAATAGCCTGTTAAAGCAGCTGGGCCTGCCAAAGAAAAGGGTCACTAGGTCCCTACTCTACCACTTCTAACTACATGACCTTGGTTAAGTTACCTTATCTTTCTTAGCCCAAGTTTTCTCATCTGAGAAAAAGCAGAAACATCTACTTTGAACCTAATACAGAATTAAATTAATAACATATAAAGCCCTAGCAGAGGACCTGGCCATACAGTACATGCTCAATAAACTTTAATTATCACCATGAAACGCAAACTTGACCATGTCACCTCCTTACTTTTGAAAGCTTAAAGATTCACCCAGTCTTTAAAATAAAATTCAAATCCTGACACAAGGTGCACAAGGTCTTCCTTCAAGATCTGACTTATCTCTCCCCTCGCCCCCCACCCCCAAGCAGAAGTATACTCTCTCTCCTTTGAACTTCTAAACCTCTTTGTGCAGACTGCTCTCAGATACACTAATTACATCTTACCCCTACTATAGTATACAATTTCTTTACAGATACAACGTCTTATTCACCATTATACATGTATTTTGTATAGCACTTAACAAAGAGTAAGCACTAGTATGTTTTTTTATTGAAATCCATGACTTACTTTACAGTAGGAATAATATTTGGCTGGGGTTTTAATAACCGTAAACGATACCACATACATCTTCCATATACTTTTCTGATATTCTTTAATCGAATTTGCTCTGTCAAGAAAGAAAAATAAGACGAATTAAAACATTTTTCACAGTGAAGGCAAAACCAGAGTTAATATCATAGTAACCTTCATTACCATGCTAATATTTTATTGGAACATAACAGTACTGCCTATTCAAATAAGCTTTTAAAAAATTTACAAGACAGGTTACATTTTCTGCCACTGACAACAATCTATCTGGAAAACATTCAACTACTAGGCAACCATCTTTCAGATGAGACTTAAACAACTCATTGAAAATGTAAAAACTGACTTGCACCCAAAATATTTAGTCATATACAAGCAGTAATTTCTGAAAAACTCTCCCCTTTCCCTTCTGCTACAGGAACAAGTACAAAGTAGTTGAAGCATGATTAAGGAAGCTAACCAGAAATGATACTCTTCACATATGAAAATAATTATCAAAGTATCTTTTTAAAAAATTAATTGATTAATTTATTTATTTTAGCCACAGCCTCAATCTCCTAGGCCCAGGGGATCCTTCCACCCCAGCCTTCCAAGTAGCTGGAACTACAGGCAGGCGCCACCAAGCACTGCTAATTTTTTGATTTACTGTAGAGACAAAGTCTCATCAAGTTGCCCAGGCTGGTCTCAAACCCCTGAGCTCAGGCAACCCTCTCACCTCTGCCTTCCAAAGTGCTGGGACTATAGGCATGAGCCACCACCCTTGGCCAAAATATCTTCTAATCAACAAAGTTTAGGTCTCATCTATTTGAGATATGAAACTAAAGGAATTTGGAGCTATAACATAAAATCAACTTTCAGTCAAAACAAAGGTGGTGTGCTTGCTTCAGCAGCACATATACTAAAATTGGAATGATACAGAGATTAGCATGGCCTGTGCCCAAGAATGGCACCCATATTTGTATGTATCTAAAAAAAAAGGGGGGTGGGGGATAAAATTCAATATCACAGATTCTAATTATTTTGTGTTAAGTTGGAAAAGTGTCCTAAACCCATAAGAATTTAAGATAGGTATATGTAAGAGTTATGACAAAGCTACTATTTTAGTCCCCCAGGAAAAACTTGCAGTTCAATCAAAAAGAAATTAAACCAAAGCCAAAATATTACATATTATTTTCCTCAATTCACATAATCACATGGTTTGAATAACTCTCCCAAGTAAAAAAAAAACGTATTTTAAGTTTTAGAAAAAAAGTCTACCTTTTCACAATGGCTCCAAAAGCAAAGAAGTATGCCCCTGTCCATCCCAAAGTCAAACCCAAAGCCAAGGTTTTGAAGACCAAGAAGTAGACACAAAAGAGATCAGCATGTCACCCACCACCACTGGCCCAAGACAATGCAGCTCTGAAAGTAGCTCAAATATTCTAGGAAAGAATGTCCCCACACATAAACAAGCTTTATCATTATGCCATTATCAAGTTCCCCACCACTGAGTTGACCACAAAGAAGATGACAACAACACACTTGTGTTCACTGTAGATGTCAAGGTCAACAAGCACCAGATCAAACAGGCTGTAAGGAAGTTCTATGACACTGGCATGGCTAAGGTCAACATACTCATCAGGCCCGATGGAAAGAAGAGGTTTATGTTCAACTGGCCCCTATAATGCTTTGAATGTTGCCAACAAAATTGAGATCATCTAAACTGAGTCTCCTTGGCTAATTCTAAATTTAAATTTTTCACCACATTAAAAAAAATCTACAAACTTGCAGTTTCTAAATGAGATGTCAGATAAGTAAAAGAACTTGGTAAACAAAGGGGAGACCCTAAAAAAATGGAATTATCTTTTCGGAAGGCAAGCCCCTTGCAGTTCATTGGAATCTGTTCCTCCAATCAACCAAAGTTTTTAACTGTAAGTTTTGAGAAGGTTGAATCACGATTTGTAGAAATGCCCCAAGTTGTGGCAAACAGGTGACTGGTTCTCCCACCATGACAACATAGCTGCCTACACTGTGATGAATGTTCAGCAGGTGTTGACCAAAAAACAGCATGACCCCCATACCCCATCTTCCTTATTCACCAGATCTCAACCTGACCACTTTTTTTTGTTTCCCTGAATGAAAATAGTCCTCAAAGGGAAATGTTTTGCCAATGTGGAAGAGGTGAAAGAAAAAATGGCAGAAGCACTAAAAGGCATCAGAATTGATGAGTTCAAAACTGTTTTTCAGTGGTGGAAAAAGCATTTCAACAGGTGTACTGCATCAAACGAAAAGTACTTTGAAGGATCTATCACAGAAACAAAGAAATGAGTATCGCATGTTCTCACAAGCAGACCTTGAACAATTATTGTAATACTATAAGAAAAGGACTGACAGTAGTGAGAAACTGCTTGGGCAGGGGGAGAGTGGGGAGGAGGGATTGGCAGTAGTGGGAATCTGTCAGGGGAGAGGGGGGCACACCTCATCAACAAGGATACCTACATAATGAACATTTGTATACCTAACCATGAATTGTACCCCAAAATTTTTAAATTAAAAAATAATAAATTTAAAAAAAAAAATCAACATCCAATTCTTTTTTTTTTTTTTGAGTTGGAGTCTCACTCTGTCACCCAGACTGAAGTGCAGTTGCCGCTCCCGGCCACTGCAGCCTCAACCTGCTGGATTCTGGCGATCCTTCTGCCTCAGCCTTCCAAGTACCTGGAACTACAGGTGTGCGCTACCATGCCCGGCTAATTTTTTGATTTATTGTAGAGATGAGGTCTCGCCAAGTTGCCCAGGTGGGTCGCGAACCCGCGGGCTCAGGCAATCCACTCATCTCAGCCTCCCAAGGCGCGGGATGACAGGCTGAGCCACCGAGCCCCGGCTAACATACAATTCTTTATAAATAAGTTCCAGGATTTTTTTGGGGGGGAGGTGGTCCCCCGCATATAATAGAACGCTCCAAAATCACCATGTAAGAAGTCCAACTACCCTGTTATTACTACCATGCTTTGATGAAGGTATTCACAATGGAGAGGTACCTGGCAAGAGGTATAAAAACCAGGTATGGTAAAGAGGGACTCATGTAGGGCAGAGGGTGGTAGCATAAAAGGAGACTGATAATACAGGGGACTGATCAAATAAATTAATATATTATACTAGGACACCTAAGGCCAGACACAGTGGCTCATGCATATAATTCCAGCACTTTAGGCAGCTGAGGTGGGAGAGTCACTTGAGCCCAGGAGTTCCAGACCACCCTGGGCAACATAATGAGACCTTATCTCTAAAAAAATCAAAAAATTGTGCCACTGCACAAGAAGGAAGGAAGGAAGGAAGGAAGGAAGGAAGGAAGGAAAGAAGAAAGGAAGGAAGGAAGGAAGGAAGGAAGGAAGGAAGGAAGGAAGGAACCTGGAGTCAGTTTTTCACTATCAAAAAAAGTAGTGACAAATAGGAAAAAAAAAACCAGAAACAAAAATGAACCTTGTTCTGTTGGTTTGGAATTGAAGGTATCATTATGAATGTCTTTTATTAAAGAATTATAGATGAAGCTTTCTCTCTATATATGTACACATAAACAAACGTATTTCCTAGTTCTGTCTACTAAGTGGGCTAAAGAGCAAAATCCCAGTAGCAGTGAGCACATCTAGCACCCAGATCTTGGCTTCTAAATACCATTCTTCACTAACAGGAACCAGGGATCCAAGTACCAGGAAAATAACAACTTTACAGTAGGGTAGCTTGAATAATGCCCCACCCCCCAGATGTCCACATCCTAATACCTGGAACCAATAAATATATTATCTTAAATAGCAGAAAGGGTTTTACAGAGGTGACTAAATTAAGAATCTTGAAATGGGAAAGGTTTCCTTAGCAGAACCCATATAATCACAAGGTATTTACAAGAGGGAGGCAGGAGGGTCAAAGACAAACTGACAATGGAGGCAGAGGTTGTAGGTTTTGTTTCCCCCCCCCACCTTTTTGAAGATGAGGGCGGGGCCACAAGAAAAGGAAGAGAGGCTGTCTCTAGAAGCTGAAAAAGGCAAGGAAACAGATTCTACCTTAGAATTTCCAGAAGGAACCAGCTCTGTCAACACCATGACTTTAGCCCAGTTAAATTAATTATGGAGTTTTGGGCTCCAGAATTGTAAGAGAATAAATCTTAAATCCATGCACTTTTTTTGTTTTGTTTTTGAGTCAAAGTCTCACTCTATTGCTCAGGCTGGAGTACAGTGGCATGCTCATGGCTACTGCAGCCACGATCTGTGGGCTCAGGTAATCCTGGCAATCCTGCCTCAGTCTCCCAAGTGGCTGGAACTACAGGCATGCACCACCACACTGGGCTAATGTTTTTGTTTTACTGTAGAGATGAGGTCTAACCCAGTTGTCCACACTGGTCTTGAACCCTTAGGCTCAGGCAGTCCTCTCACTTCCGCCTCAAGTACTAGGATTACAGGCGTGAAACATCGTGCCCAGCCATCTGAGCTTTGTGTCTTAAGTCACTGAGTTTTTGGTAATTTGTTACAGCAGCAACAGGAAACAAATACAGAACACCTAACAGACACCACCTTAATCAGGTGATCAGTGAGCATCGCCATTTAAGGGACAACCTGAAGTCATATGCCACCTGATGCAATTCAATGAGAACACAGAATCGGTTTTGTGAAATTTCTGCCTAAGATACATAACCTGAATCTAATCATGAAAAACACCGGACAACCCAAATTCAAGTTCATTCTACTACATAACTTGTCTGTAATCCTTAAAGGAAAGAGCCAAGAACTACTTCAGACTGAAGGAGGCTAAAGAAACATGTCAACTAAATGCGGGATATGATTCTAACTGGATCTCGCTATAAAGAACATCACAAAACCTGAAGCATGTCTGATAATGAGATGGAAGGAATGTTAATTTTTATTTTCATGGTTAAATTATGAACACTTTTGAAAATGCCACTAGTGATTTTTAAATCTCTATTTTATTAAATTAAGCCTCTACAGACCTCACTTTCAAGTATAAAACCAAGGAAATGTTTGCTGAGGCTTCATAAGAACAATGCTGAAGTCTCTTATGAACCAGATGGTCTGATCTATTCAAGGGTATGTTCTGAAGTTCCTGGCCAAGTGAACGTACATGTGGTTTTCAGCCCCCGTAGTCTTGCACAATGTGTGCATGCACCTTGTATGCCACTCTCTTCCAATCTAAAAACTAAATCTTAACCTTTCAGAAGAATATTTAAGTCAATCAGTAAGTACTACATGATACGGTTTATACATTAACATAGCGGCATTAGATTTGTGCCACAACTAAAACATTCATGGTACATATTCCAAATTGCTGTATAAATGACCTTAAGTCAAAGAAACTATCACAAGTAAAGTCCTTCCAGACAAGAGGACTCAAGTAGGTATGTCCATGTCACTGCAGCACTATTCACAACAGCCAAAGGGTTGAAACAACCCACCTGTTCATCAACAAACAAATTGTGGTATAGACTATGATGGGATATTACTCAGTCAGAAAAAGAAATTAGGAATCTTAATTTCTGTTACATGCTACAACATGAACCTTGAAAACATTTTGCTAAGTAAAATAAGCCAGACACAAAAGGACAAATGTTGTATGATTCGACATATAGCCAATATTTCATATATTTAGACTAGGCAAATTCATGGAGATAAAAAAGAAAATTAAAGAAACTGTTTGCTGAGCATACAAGATTTTCCATGACTTAAATCTACTTTTCTGGCTTTTTTTTCACATTTTTCACTTCATGAACCCTGGCTGCAACTTATCAGACACGTACCTTGAACACGTTCCATACTCATGCTATTACTTTCTTGCATACCCCCTCCCTTCCACTCATTAAAATCTTTCTCACCCTTAGAAGTCTAGTCAAATCCATCCTCCCTACAAAGCCTTTCCTGACCTCTAGATGCCCACTATCGTCCCCAGCTAGATACAAATACTCTATCCAGCTAAACTCCACAGCACTTGTTTTCGTTTCTCTTACACTTTCCGTGCTGTGCTCTAGATATAAAAACCTTGCATCTGTCTGATCCTAACTCAGGTTACAAACTCTTTTGAAACATGAATGTTTATAATGTATTCATCTTTGTAACATTTGCTGTACCTAGTATAGTCAATAACTACTAGATCTAACTAAACAAGCAAAAATCAAAAGCCAAAAAGATCTGGAATCTACAAGAGAAAATACCTTCACCCATACTGACACAAACACAAATCTAAAATGTAAAGAACATCTTTTTAAAAGAATGATCAACAATGCCTTTCAAAGAAACAATGTAATGGTGAAACACACATCTGTCATCAACAAAGTCTGATAATAATAGGAAACACTTTTAAAGTGTATGGATACATGTCTGATACTCCTTTGCCAGGATAGAACACAGAGGGATTGACTTTTAAAAAAATGATTCAAACTTTTCTCCCATCTCTAATGTTTCTTCTGTTAAATTAAGCCTAAAAGCCAGGTGCAGTGTCTCACACCTATAATCCCAGCACTTTGGGAGGCAGAGGCGAGAGGATTGCCTGAGCTCACGGGTTCGAGACCAGCCTGGGCAACATGGTAAGACCTCCTCTTTACAATAAAATATTAGCCAGGCATGGAGGAACATGCCTATAATTCCACCTACTTGGAAGGATGAGGCAGAAGGATCGCCTGAGCCCAACAAGTCAAGGCTGTGGTGGCCGTGAGCATGCCACTGTACTCCAGCCTGGGTGACAGTGAGAATCTAATTTAAAAAAATAATAATAAGCCTAAAGCTTTCCCTTACATATCTTAAGTTTGACCTGGGGTTTCTCTGTACATAGTGAACTATAACCTAACTGGATGTGTAGACAGACTATAACCCATTCTTGTGCCAGCCACTGAGTTTCAGCCAATCAAAGGTAGCCCACTGTTCAAATTGGGTTGCAAAGTAGCAAATGCCGAGCTGTGACCATTCCTGTTTATGCACCTTGCTTCCACTTTCTGTACACTGCTCTCCTTGTTGCTCATACATCTCCTTCCACCATGTGGCCTGCCAGAGCCTCTCTGAACCTATCCTAGTTTGGGGGCTGCCAACTCACAAATCAGTTTTTGCTCAATTAAACTCCGTTAAAATTAGTCTGTCTAAGGTCTTTCTTTTAACAGATGGCATGAGAAGAGGGATCCAAAGTAAAGCTTTGCCAGGCCCAGTGGCTCACGCCTATAATCCCAGCACTTTGGGAGGCAGAGGTGAGAGGACTGCCTGAGCCCAGGGGTTAGAGAACAGCCTGGGTAACTTGGCCAGACCTCACCTCTACAATAAATCGGAAAAAAAAAAAAAAAAAAAAATAGGCAGGCGTGGTGGCACGCACCTGTAGTTCCAGCTACTTGGAAGGCTGAGGCGGAAGAATCATCTGAGCCCAGCAAGTCGAGGCTGTGGTGGCCCTGAGCATGCCACTGCACTCTACCCTTGGTGACAGAGTGAGACCCCAACTCAAAAAAAAAAAAAAACAAAGCTTCTAGCAACCCTCAGGAGCACAGCGTAACCAAGCAAGGTACCTGACGGGCCTACTGAGTCCACTGCTCTCTCACACCAACTGGAGATCACTGGTAAATCCTCGCCCAGATTCTGAAGAGCCACAGATTTGTTTTGAGCCGAGTTTGAGCAACCTTCCGATCAAAGCTGGGTTTGGAAGTCGCAACAGAAACTGGACTGGGTCCAGGATCAGATTGGATTAGATAATTAACTGGCTTGGATCCAGTTACAGGCATCTTATGCCTGACTCACTCAGAAGCAGTATTAAGTGGCAATACTGCAAGGGGTGCAAAACTTTGGCTTTTGGAAATTTGCAGGGATTTTCAAATTCTATCCCCTTTGATTCTTTTTCTTGCAAGCTTAGGTAGAGAAAAATTACTGGCTAAGATGATTAAGGGAATCTAAGAGCCAAAGCCTAGAGTCTAGGTAAAAATAGGGTCCTTAATTTCTGAAGAACTGAGTAATCCACCTTCCAACTATGCCTATATTTACATATATAAGTATGAGGTCTTGGAAGCCACAAATGCTTAAGAGATATGGCAAAATCTTACTCAAGGTAATTTAAAATTGAAATCACCTACATAAATGTAGAAGAGACCTGAGCCCCACAACAAAGATGCAGCTATTGTTAGAAATGAACAAATCTTCCAGGCGTGGTGGCTCACACCCAGCACTCTGGAAAGCAGAGGCGAAAGGAATGCCTGAGCCCATGGGTTTGAGACAAACCTGGGCAACAAGGTGAGACCTCGTCTCTACAATAAATAATTTTTAAAAAATTAGCCGGGTGTGGTGGCAACACCTGTAGTTTCAGCTACTTGGAAGGCTGAAGCAGAAGGGTCACCTGAACCCAGCAGGTCAAGGCTGCGGTGGCCATAAGCATGCCACTGCACTCCAGCCTAGGTGACAGAGTGAGACTCCAACTCAAAATAATAAACAAATAAACAAACAAACAAATAAATAATAGAACTAGCTGGGCGTGGCGATGTGTGTCTGTAGTCTCAGCTACTGGGGAAGCTGAAGCAAGAAGATTGCTTGAGCCCAGGAGGTTGAGGCTACAAAAAGCAGTGATTGTACCACTTGCACTCCAGCCTGGGTGACAGAGTGAGACCCAACTCAAAAACAAAAATATGTAAGTGTGTAGTGTGTGTGTGTGTGTGTGTGTGTGTGTGTATAAATTTTCAGCTACAAATACTAATACAAAATAGTTCAAAATTACTTCCGAGGGTTTTCACTAAAAATCAGTGAAAACAAATGAGTTAAAACTGTAGTTAATATATGTAATGAAAACTACTACATGTAGGAGAAACAACTCTGTATACAGAATGTATAAACAAAAGCAAGATATGCTTTTAATGAGGAACGTTCTAAAGACATGAAAATGTTTTTAAAAAAAGTTCTGTCTAGCTTGAAGTTACTTAAAGGTGGCTTCAAATTGAAGACATTTGATGTAGCTAAAACTGAAATACAGAAAGTTAGAAGAAAAAGAATTTCAAAATGTGTAGGAGGCCAGGCATAGTGGCTCACACCTGTAATCCCAGCACTTCAGGAGGCAAAGGTGGGAGGACTGCTTAAGTCCAGGAGTTCAAGACCAGCCTAGGCAACAAAGTGAAGCCTCATCTCTACCAAAAAATATAAAAACTAGCCAGGCACACGCCTTTAGTACCAGCTACTTGGGAGACTGAGGCAGAAGGATTACCTAAGCCAAAGAGGTAAAGGCTGCAATGAGCCAGGATCACAGCACTCCAGCTTGGCTGACAGAGTGAGACCCTGACTCAAAAAATAAAAATAAATAAAATTTGTAGAAGACTGTAAAAGAGTTATGGAAACGTAGTTTGGTTAAAAATTAGAGAGATTGGATGGATTTGTTTTTAAGGTTTTATTAAAATTAGCTTTAGTACTGATAATACACCAATACCAAAGGAAAATGGTTTTCTTTTTTTGAATAAAAATGTGTAGTATTAATAAAACATAATAAATATTTTTGTTCACCTTCAGAATCTCACTGTCGCCCAGGCTGAAGTGTAGTGGTATGATCACAACTCACTGCAGCCTCAACTTCCTGGGCTCACGTGAACCTCCTGCCTCAGCTTCCCGAGTGGCTGGGACCCCACGCAAGAGCCACCACTGCCAGCTGACTGACTGACTGATTTTTTTTGCAGAGACAAGGTCTCACTCTCACTATGTTGCCTAAGCTGGTCTCAAACTCCTGGGCTCAAGCAATCCTCCCACCTCATCTCATAAAGTGCAGAGATTACATGCATGAGTCACCACACCCGGCCTTTGTTCACCTTTTGAGCAAACTGCAAAAAATAAAGAAGGAAAAGACAAAACAGATTGTCTCATGCTTTCTTTTGATTGGAAAACTGAGTCCTTCTCTATTAGAGTAAAGGTTTTTGTTTTTTAAAATCTTTTAATAGCCAGGTGTGGTGGCACATGCCTGCAGTTCCAACTACTTGGAAGGATGAGGCGGAAGGATCTCCTGAACCCAGCAGGTCAAGGCTGTGGTGGCCGTGAGTGTGCCACTGCACTCCAGTCTGGGCAACACAGCGAGACTCCAACTAAAAAAAAAAAAAAAAATTTAATTATCACTTTGGCTAAATGAATTACTATTATTCTTTTACAATGAACAGTGTTCCTGTTTCAGTCAAGTATTTTAAATCTCGGAACTTATTTGACAGGCTTCCCAAAAATCAGATTTCAACTTTAGAATTCAGTCTTCTTTTTTTAACCTCCAACTTTGGGATGCTACAGAGGGCCCCCGAACATGCAAAATAGAGACAAACAGAATTATTTCATAAGTTAAATGACATGGGAAGCATTGTCAAATAAGAAATGATGTTTAAGCTTTTTCAAGTTATATTTTATTGAATATTAGTTACTAATATATGTTCCAAAATTGTATGGGACCCTAAAATTCTGATATGTCTAGGTACATGTTATCACTCATAACATAATTATGCTAATTATGTTAAATTATTGTAGTCCACAGAAATAACCAAATTTCTTGTCAACTATGTCTTTAACTATGACCATATAAAGTCATTTCCACAGCTCAGTGCTTAATTCAGTTGCAGTTTCTGAAAACCTCATAAGCAAGCAAAATCCTAGACTACTATGTCTTCAAGGAGGTTCATAAAAGGATGGAAAGGACCCTGACAAGCACTTTTGAATATAGGTTTCTGGTAAGTTTAGGGTCATATCATCTGGACTGGATAAGAATTCCCAGAACTCTAATAAAGGGAATGACTGGCTTTTAAAACTGCTAACCCAAGCAAGACCTGAATTAATTGAATACCAAGGAAATACTCTGCCAGATTTTCATGCTAAATCAGCCAGGAATGAAATTCTTAAATATGCAATTTGAAAGAACTACATGGTTCAAGTCAAATTACCTATAACAACCCATCTACTGAACAGTGCTATGCACCTGAACTAGAGAAACAAAATTGGTATTTAAGAGGATATAAGTATGATATTAAGCATGGACCCGGACAGTCTCTGATCCTTCCTGACCCCTTAAAACTCCCATTATTAAAAGTTCCACATTCTGTGACTCACCATGAAAGAAAAAAAACTAATCTAAATTAAATACATATTTTGATGTGATCACTGTTCTAAATAGTTAAAATGGTTTATGACCAATGTTTGGCTTGTCAAACCCATAATCCTGGAAATATTTAAATCTTCAGATACACTTCTGCTACCAGATAAGCCATTAAGCATTTTATAGAGGAATTTCATTCAACTGTCATTTTTAGTACATGCTTTTTAGATGTATAGAAGCCTTCCATGCAAGAGGGCTGTTGTTTTAACAGTAGCTAAAAGTTTATTAGCAAGTATTTTCCTCATGGGGCATTACTGGTGAAATCTCCAATGACAGAGGTATTTGTTTCATTTGGACAGGCTGTAAAATAGTCAAAGTATTACAGATACAAGAGCACTAAGCAAAACTAACTGAATTGACTGAGCTGTCTTGGTCAAAGGTTTTGCAGATTTGATGACAATCGGATCCAGTTAGAGTGGAAAACATAAGTTGACCCCTGATAAAAAGTGTCACCAGAAGGACTATGCACCTAGTAATAGAACCTCATGTATCTTCCACTACTAAACTCTGATATGACTAAACACTGCAAAGCTTTAATGCATTATGACAAAGTCTATTTCCACCAGATAAAGAAAACTCTTCATGGTCCACTGACTGAAGACAATCCAACCCTTCATGATCCAGAACTCTGAGATTGGGTCTTCTGAGAACAACTGCCCTTGCCATCCACAATGCAGCAAAACTTCAGACTTTAGACCTTGGGTTCATAATCTCACAACTCAAAAGGGTCCCTCTAGACTCTTGGAACTGTACACCCACTGGATTCTAAAACTGCAGCTTCTAGAAGAACCACTTGTTCTTGCCTGTCATGTACCTCTCTTCGAACTTAACCTTGGCCTCCTGTCAGGCCTTGCATTTAAGAGCATGGTCTCCAAAGACATCCTTGTTGACAAGCTAGATCCAAGGGGATATCCACAGAGTACCTTGTGGGCATGAGGTGACTGTAGTTATACACTTTCACAAAAGACTTGACCTTTGACCTCTTGGCGATCTTCTTGCCCATGGCAGCTAACATTTTACGGGGACAGTGGTCAATTCCAGCTACCAGAGCATGTAGGGGAGATCTGAGGTGCCACCATCAATGTTCTTCGCGATGATGGCTTTGTATATGGAACAGCAACTGGCCAGGACCAGCATCACCTTCCCAGGTTTCATGAACTTGCCCATTTCGACAGCAACCACCCAGGCTTCCCACTGGAGACTTTAAGATAAAGCTGACCAAGAAAGTTTCTCCCCAGAAGCAGGTGGCACTCCAGACATGGACAGCTTTTCCCCCAAGATCACAGGTCAAGACTTCTCTGCTATCATGAGACTCTTATCTCTAAGTCTGTTCCTGGCTTATGTCTCTATGAACAACAAAACAAAAAAAGAGGTCTCTTGTACACTCATGGGTACATTTTGTCTTTGTGGAGGATTTCATAGTCAACCTTTTACATGGATCTTATGCCGCAATAGATGAAAGATTAAAGGCCAAGTGGGTGAGTTATTTCAGTGGTACCTTTGCTGCTTCATAATCACTCAGAAACAGAACTCTTAACCTACATCATAGGTTAAAAGAGAACACTGCCAGGAGACCTTCATTCTTCTGGATGGGTAGCATGGTTTGGAGCAAATGGAGCAAAGATAAGAAATTTATTCCCTTAACAGAAAATTCTACTGCAAAGGCTATAGTTACACAACAGACTAAATTTTCTTGCTAAAGTTGTGCTAAATAATAAGAATTGCTCTAGATTACTTACTGGTTACAAAGAAGAATTTGTGCAGTTGGACACTTTTGCACGTGGAGAAATACATCAAGTATTATAGAGATTCTGGATTAACAAACAGGCTGCTTGGCTGAAATGAAAAGACTTTTCATCTAGCTCCTTCTTTGATCTATTTGATATTAGCTGGTTTGGTTCATAGGAACCATGGCTAAGGAGCACTATGCAAACTCTTGGCATTATCTTCCCGATAGTCATAAGAGTAGTCTCCCTGGTGTATTGTACTCTTGCAGAAGTCTGCGTGCAGCCATTCATAAAATGTAAACTGGTCTCTCTTGAACTGGAATGCTGAACAGTCATATATGTGACCACTGCAACCAATGAATGACATGCTGGTAACTGAACAGCCCAAAATGATGGTAACTGAGCGGCCCTAACACCCTAAGTTTTGTTCACACTCTCACCTGAGAGCCTGACCAAAAGGGAGGAACTTTTAAAATTATGAGAGGCCACTGTTTTGGACTGAGCGTATGTGCATAGGTCCCAACAGACCAGATCCAACCAACATGGAGTCACTCATGATAAATGCAACATAATCAAACTGAAACCTGAAGAGAACAGATTCTAAAACAGACCAAGTTATGTTCTTCTCCTGTGAACAGGAGACTCCAGCACAAAGAGTTCCCCACTACTCTAACTCTCACAAAAGCATAACCTGAAGTTCTTGTTCACATCTTACAAAACCCCAAGTCTGCTATTTCCTAGTAGAATTTCAGACCAAATAAATACATTTACAATGGTGACAGAGTGATATCAATACCTAAACTTTTGGTCCATCTGTCAAAATTGAGAGGATGACCAAAAGGATGACCAAGAGGAGGCAACTGATAAATTACTGCCTCCTTAACTATTTTTAAGTTCCACCTAGAGATTTCTTCATACATAGTGAGCTATAACCTAATTAGACATGTAAACAGACTGTAACCTACTCTTGTGCCAATCACCGAGCTTCAGCCAATCAAAGGCCAGCTGTTCAAACTGGATTCGAATAAGGCAAACACTGAGCTGTAAGCAATCCAGGTGTCTCTGTACTTTACTTCTGTTTTCTGTACCTCACTTTCCTTTTCTGCCCGTAAGTCTTATTCTACCAAGTAGCTGCGCTGGCGCCTGTCGGAACTATTCAGATTTGGGTGCTATCCAAATCGTGAGTCACTCTTTGCTCAATTAAATTGTTAAATTTAATCTAAAGTTTTTCTTTTAACACTTCAAAATCTAAAGTCTTAGAAAGACTATATGCCGCCTTACTAGACTCTGGTGTGGCCATGTGTTCTTCTGAGCTATGGCCGTTACCATGTTTCCTGGCTTTGGCCCCCTTCCCTACCTTGGGGAGGTGAGTCTCCTCTTTCTCTCTCTCTCATTTACTAAATTATATTTTCTAACCTAAAAATAAAAAGAAAGTCTATATGCCCTAAATATGAGCATTCATAAGATATACCCCTTTGAACACAAAGCTGACGCCAGCCAGTTTTTTCCAATGTTAAAAAACACTCACTACTGGACAAGAGACTGTTGGTTTAAAAAAAAAACAAAACTGCTGGGCATGGTGGCTCATGCCTATAATCCCAGCACTTTCGGAGGCCAAGATGAGAGGATTGCCTGAACCCAAGGGTTCAAGACCAGCCTGGGCAACTTGACGAGACCTAATCTCTACAATAAATAAAAAAACTAGCTGGATGTGGTGGTACGTGCCTGCTGTTCCAGCTACTTGGAAGGCTGAGGCAGAAGGATTGCCTGAGCCTAGCAGGTAGAGGCTGTGGTGGCTGTGAGAGTGCCACTGCACTCCAGCCTGGGCAACAGAGTGAGACTCCAATTAAAAAAAAAAAAAAAAAGCCAGGCACAGTGGCTCATGCCTGTAATCCTAGCACTTTGGGAGGCCAAGGCAGGAGGATCACTTAAGCCCGGGAGTTCAAGATCAGCCTAGACAACATTGAACATAGCAAGACCTTGTCTTTACGAAAAATAAAAATGTTAGCTGGTTGTGGTGATGCCTTGTAGTCCCAGTCACTCGGGAAGCTGAGGAGGAAGGATCATCTGAGTCCAGGAGGTCAAGGCTGCGGTGAGCTGTGATTGTGCCACTACACTCCAGCCCGGGCGACAGAGTGAGACCCCAACACACACACACACACACACACACACACACACACACAACAAGAGCCTGAGATAACCCAACCTACCGTATTTACAACTCAACATAAATTAAATCAATACAATACAAAAGGTCAATATATCATTTTAAATTAAAAAAATACACACTGCATTTAAATAAAGATGCTCACCCCCATTGTTTTTCCTGTACTTAAATCCTAAAACTGACAGCTGGGCCAATGACCAAACAGCTTACAAAAGGACAAGAAATAAGTAATAATGGGAATGAGTGAAAATTCAAAAGCTGCATCCCACTCTCATTCTCCCTTCAGTATGTACATTCCATAAACAGCCCAAACCATCTTAGAATTCTCTTTCCGATTGGCCAGCCCAGTACATCCTGCCATGTCAATGGAATAAGTCTCTGAATCAGGACTCCCCCACTATCTAGTTTCACCACCTTCCACCCCACCCACTGAACAATTCTCCACACAGTGCTCCACAAAAGCCAAACTGACCATGTTATTGCCCTACTTGAAAACCCCCACTGTTGTAGGATCAACTTTTTTAAATGGCTGACTTGGTCCTAAGTGCCACTCACACACTAACCTTTAGCATTTACTGGACACCTCTGTGCTTCTGCACATGCTTTCCCCTACACTTGGAATGCCCTTCCTTCTTCCACTTCCTTTTCAGCTTATCACTTCACCTACATGAAACACTTCCCCAGATCCCAAAACAGTATTCCTTACTGCCTCCCCTATGCTCCCACAGCATATTCCCCCGCCACGTTAATACTTCTCATGGCGTGCTTTATTTATCAATTGCAGGAGGCAGTAGAGAGAAATACTGACTACAGAAGTTCTGGCGTAAGACAGAGCTTAGTCCACACACAGCCTGCTCCTGGGTAGCTATATGATTTAGGAAGCTGGATCCCTCCTCCAGGACGGACTCAGTTTTCTTTTCTCGTAAATAAAACTGGGAGAATGCATGAATCTCCCTCAAAGTGCTATTGGGAGTGCATTCAGCACCACCCAGTTGGAGACTAGTCAACTTTCACCAGTAGCAGCAGAGCTGAGATGAGGAGGACCATGGTTATCTGTCTCAGACTGGAAGGGGAAGTGGGGCCTCCACCTACAAGAGGAGGGATTAGATCCAAAGTCATCCCCACAGAGAGGATTCCAGAAAGATGATGGAGCACAAAGCACTAGGAATCTGTCTCTCGACCTAGACAATTCACTAGCAAAATCTGTAACTATTTTGGAACTCTGTCGTCTATGGAAGGCTTGCAACTTCTGGGAGAAGGTGTAAAGGATAAAGCGTGGTTAATTTTGGTCAGTTTGGGCTCCTTGGTTTGTGCCTCCATGCTGGGACTCAGAAACTGATCCCTCAAAATATGGCATTTTGACAAGCTGAAACCAAGAGACCTCAAGGTCTCTCTGACTTTCCTCCCACTCCCGCCCCATCTCTCCCAAAGCCTTCATCAGCCTAAGTTCCAACCCACCAAAAGGAACAATTGTTTTTTCTTCTTCTCTGGAAAGACCAAGAAAATAATCACACTTGAACAGGCCCTTTCGCAAGACTGCACAAGTTACTCTGTTCCCTGATCCATTCATTCTCCCTAGTAATCCCTCAACAGACGTCCTCTTTGCTCCCTTTCCACAACCTGTTTTGCCAGAATGAACCACATCAGGGGCATGGGATCACTCTGTCGTTCCCCCAGTGCACATATTAAGTAAATCTGTATGCCTTTTCTCTAATTAATCTGCCTTTTTTATGAGTTTCTTTTTCAGCAAACCTTCAGAGAGCAGAGGGGAAGCTTCCCTTGGCTCCTACAGCCCCCATTTTGTTTTCTACATAATTCGAGAGACTAACACATTTAAAAGAAATGGCCAAGCATGGCAACTTATGCTGTAATCTCAGTACTTTGGGAGGCTGAAACAGGAGGATCATTCAGGGCCAGGAGTTCAAGACCAGCATGGGCAACATAGTGAGATCCCATTGCTACAAAAAATAGAAAAATTATCCAGGCATGGTGGTAACCGTGCTGGAGTCACAGCTACTCAGGAGACTGAGGCAGGAGGATCACCTGGGCCCAGGAGGTCAAGGCTTCAGTGAGCCAAGATGGTGCCACTGCATGCCAGTCCGGGTGACAGAGTGAAACTCTGTCTCACACACACAAAAAAGTATTAGTTATGGATGTTGACACACAATGCATAAAGATGTAATTATGTGACATCAACCACTGAAAGGAGAAGAGGGGAGCAATAAAGGAGTGGAGTTTTTAGACCTTGAGACCGTGTTTGGAAGTTCTGGCAGGGGAACACAGCTACTAATATATCCTTGAGCGAAGAACAGTTGTTCTCCAGCTGGGATGGTCATCCTCTTGATCCAAGCACACAGCTTCAGGAGGGATGAACATCAAGCAGCAAGGGAGGAAGGGGACACCTGCCTAGCCAGCCAGATCAGCCAAATCAACCCTGGTGATAAATAGGGTAACAGATGTCACAGCCAGATCACCCTCACATCCAGGAACATGTTGGTTTATGCACCAACTACAAAGTAATGGTTTTGTATGTTCAAAGGTAAGCTGATACAAATTAGAAAGTTATAAATTTAGAATGTTTAAATAACTGCAATCCCCACAGTAATCACAACAAAAACCACTACAGACTATACACAAAGGAAGTGAGAAGAAATATAAACATTTCACTACAACAAATCAACTAAACACAAAAGAACACAGTAATATAGGAAAAAGGGACAAAAGGCTATAAGGCATGTAGAAGACAAATAACGAAGTGACAGACAGCATTCTTATCATTAATTACTTTAAATGTAAATGAAGCACATGCTCCAATTAAGAGATTGTCAGAATGGGAAAAAAACACCTGACCCGACTCTATACTGTCTACAAGAGACTCACTTTAGATCCAAAGACACAAACAGACTGAAGGTGAAAGGATGGAAAAAAATATTCCATGCAAATAGTATCAAAAATAAAATGGGGTAGCTATTTATACTAATCAGACAAAATAGATTTTAATAAAATGAAAAAATATTTTTAAAAGGGCATTAGTAAAAGGTCAATATGTCAAGAAGATACAACAATTACAAATACTTATGCACCTAATGACCAACAAAATATATGATGCAAAAACTAACAGAACTTAAGGGAGAAACAATGCTACTACAATAGGTGAATGCTGAACACAGTGTCTCACACCTGGAATCCCAGCACTTTGGGAAGCAAAGGAAGAAGGATCGCTTGAGGTCAGGTGTTCAAGACCAACCTGGGAAACATAGCAAGACCCTGTTTCTACTTAAAAAAAAAAAGACTCATATATTCCACCCCCCATAAATAAATAGAAGTAAGGAAATAAAGGACTTAACACAAATCAACTAGACCTAACAGACAACATATATAACACTATCCTTCTCAAGTGTACTTGGGACATTTTCCAGGACAGGCCATATGTCAGGCCACAAATTAAGTCTCAATATATCTTAAAAGATAGATATCATACAAAGTATTTTATCTGATCCCATGGAATGGCATTGGAAATTAATAACAGAAAACTGTTATAACAGAGGTAAAATTCACAAAATTATGAAAATTAAACAATATACAAGGGAAATTAGAAAATAAAGACAAATGAAAAGGAAAACACAACATACCAAAACTTACAGCATGCAGTGAAAGTAGTGCTCTGGGGAAAATTTGTAACTATAAATGCTCACATTAAAATCATTACAGGCTGGGTGCAGTGGCTCAAGCCTCCACTCCCAGCACTTTGGAAGGCCAAAGCAAGAGGATTGCCTAAGCTCACGGGTTCGTGACTAGCCTGGGCAACTTGGTTGAACTCATCTCTACAATAAATCAAAATATAAGCCGTGACAGCATGTACCTGTAGTTCCAGCTACTTGGAAGTCTGCGGTGGAAGGATCACCTAAGCCCAGCAGATCGAGGCTGTGGTGGCCGTGAGCATGCCACTGCACTCCACTCTGAGCGACAAAGTAAAACTCCAACTCAAAAAAAAAATCATTACATTATAATTAGTACATAAACCAAAATGTTTAATCACCTTTGGATGATTTGGATGATGAAATTACAAGCAATTTTTGTTACTTTCCTTTGTGCTTTTCTGCATTAGGTATATACAACTTAATAACAAAAGATGACGCGTACTTATAAATCTGATCTATCACCTAGAAGTAGCATCTAGCATAAAGTTAATGCTCTATAAATTTTGCTAAATTAAGGAATTGCTACAATATTTTTTGTATTGTTTTGTTTGAGACAGGGTCTTACTATGTTGTGGAGGCTGGACTCAAACTCCTGTATGGTGTACAAAGTCCGACAACTAAGTTCATGAAATCATTGTAGAAAAAGTGCTGCGTACCTCATTGCTGGATATCACTATGGTCATCTCTGAAGTACTTCCCTTGGGAAGTTGCATAGTGATGCCAACACCTAGTCCACCTGTCAAAGCAAATTTGGAACTCTTTTTCTGGAATGGCCATCAGAGCTGCCCTGAATGTCATCAGAATGTCTTCCTTTCAATATTTCCTTTATCTTTGGGTAAAGAAAAAGCCAATGGGAGCCAGATCAGGTGAGTAGGGGGGATGTTCCAATCCAGTTATTTGTTGACTGGCTAAAAACTCCCTCACAGACAGTGCTGTGTGAGCTGGTGCACCGTCATGATGCAAGATCTCCTTTGAGACCATTCTGCACACTCCTTTCTACTGTCAATCTTTTCAGTTAAGATTTTCCTGTTTCTCTATCAATGCTTATTTGGTCTGCTACGCTTCTAACAGTCAGAGGACAATTTTGATGCACAATTCAACAAATTTGTACTATGTTTTCATCAGTTCTGCTCATTACTGACCATCCTGATCTCTCTTCATCAGTAACACCTTCTCTCCCCTCAGCAAAAAGTTTAATCCCTCTGTACACTGTCGTTTTCTTCATGGCAGTGTCCCCAAAAACTTGGACTAACATGTCCCTGATTTCACTTCCACTCTTGCCAAGTTTAACAAGAAATGTAACGTTTGTTCATTGCTCTAATTCAAGCCCCGACATCTCTCAACAGCACACAAAAACATGCAATAACAAAAGCCACTCAGCAAGACACCACCACACGTTGACATGAACACTGATATACCAAGGTTATGAAACCTCACGAGTTGTTAGTACAGTGCTGAGTATGTGGTGAGTTTGTGAACTTAATTGTCAGACCTTGTATTTAGTTTTACAGCATATTTACATGCACTTCTTTCTTTGCTTCCCATAATCACTTCTTGGGCAGACAGAACAGGTTATCATCATTACCCTCAGAAAATGAGGCCAAGTTCAGAGATAACTAAATAGAGATAGGCTGGAAGTTAAAACTAAAACTTCTTACTTTTCAAATTCAGTGCTTCATACTATAAGCACCAAAAGTGAACTCCTACTCACATTCCTCAGTTAGAAAACTGATTCACTTACTGCTGGAGAAGGAGCAAGCAAGGAATAAAGAAATTTTCTAACTGTTTCATTAATCTTTTCAAACAATGAAAAAACTCTCAGTACTTAATCACCAAATCAAATTATTCCAGCAAGTCCATGTATCTAGCAAAAACAGGAGCTGACAGCCCCATGATGTGCCCCACTGTTTTAAACACTTCACATATAGCTTATTGTTTAATATACTCATTTGATTTTATGGAACAGATTATTGTCTCTATCTTACTGATGAGTATTCTGAAACACATAGATGTTAAATAACTTGCCTAAAATCACCATTAGTAAGCTACAGGGCCAGGTTTCAAAGCAAGGCAATTTTTAAAAAGTAAGGTCAAATAAATTGAAAAAGGAAAGTTTCCCAAAATCTGCAGAGTAAAAAAAGAAAAAAGAAATTCAAGCCCCAAAAGTAAGGTCAAGAAGTCAAAAAACAAATAAAACCTTGGCCAAAAGTATATATTTTATGTTGATTCAAAAGATCTATAATCCTCAACCTATAGAAAAAACAAAAACATGCTTTTGATTATTCGAATTTCTCTTGTGAAATACAGTAATGAGAGCCTAATGACAATGTTTAAAGTAATGACTTCTCTATTATAAATCCAAGAAGTAATAAACAAAATTATGCACTTAAGAATAATGGTCAGATTGAAATTCCATGTAAACATTAAGAATACTTGTCATTTTAAAAGCACTAGGCAAGACAAACACCAAGTCACCAAGAAAGCATAAATTGGGCAGTGCCCACAAAAGGTCACAGAACAGTATTGTGGACAATACCAAAGTTGGGTAATGCTAAGAGAATTATGTACAATCATTTCTGAAAGTGAAGGATATCTGAAATATACAAGGTTCCAATCACAGCACAATGGTAAATTCTTGGGAAGCCACAAATGAATGACTATTATAAACTGATTGTAAACCCATATTATTCAAGTCATCTTGACAAAAAATATTTGGTTTTCAACTATCAAAATTTTACAGCACTGTTCTACAGTAAGTGCTTCTTAGCTTTGTAAAACAAAAGGCTAATACTTTAGTTTTTTGGATTTTTTGGTTTGTTTAGCAGAGAGCACATATCAAAACAAATACACCACCTCCCAACATAACTCCACCAAAGACCAATACTGAGGAAGTTCTCCTCTTGTAAGCAGCACTTCTCAAACATAGCTACAGCTAAGGATCATATAGGGACTTTTTAGAATACTAACACATAGCACCCACTCCAGACCAACTAAACCGGAATACCTGAGATAGGTCCAGTGTTTTTCAAAATTCCCCAAGTGGTTCTAATGTGTAGCCAGGGCTGAGAACCCTTGTTCTAGGGATGTCTAAACTCTCCATGCAGAGCTTTTGTCCTTAATCGGCTGAAAAAGAATCCAGTCATTTAATTCAGCCAATTTGCAATCATCCAAGAGAGTAAGACAAACAGGACCTTTCAACTACTAAAAGAGGCATCAATTATAAGTACCCTTAGACCAACATATTAAACAAAAATTAAGGCAAAAGGATTCCATTATTTATGTTTTGGATAAAGGAGTAAGTTCAATTAACATGTCAAATATGCCAATGACAAGCTATTTTTATTTTTCAAACCACAGACTTCCCAATCTGTGAAATGGTGCCATGCTTTCTGATGCACTCAAGAGCCTCAAAACTCCAAAAGAGCCACATTGAAACAACTGACAACCTAAAAACTGAAAGCCTCAAATATGTCATTAAAAAATAATAAATCGCGGGCAACCCCCTCGGGTCCCCTCCCACTGTGGGAGCTTTTCTGTCTTCTCAGTAAATCCTGATTTCTCAAAAAATAAAAATAAGATGATAATAATTTTAAAAAATCACTTAAACTGAACTTTAAGGTCGTATTATTTGCTAACAAGCAAATCTTCTCATTCTCTCAAGCAGAGGAATATCCCTAAAAAGACTGTCAGAAGAACCCTGAAACCAAACTCATGCCTATGTTTTTATATTTGTCTACTTAACAGTTTCACAGGAAAACTAAAAATAAGCTTCAAAAGCAAGTATTAAAATATGCTGTTATAGCTGGGCACGGTGGCTCATGCCTGTAACCTTAAAACTTTAGGAGGCCAAAGCAAGAGAATTATTTGAGTCCAGGGGTTTGAGATCAGCCTGGGCAACATGGGGAGACCTCATCCCTACAATAAAATAAAAAAATTAGCCGGGCGTGGGGGCACGTGCCTGTCATTCCAGCTACTTGGAAGGCTGAGGAGGAAGGATCGCCTGAGCCCAGCAGGCTGAAGCTGCGGTAGCTGTCATTGAGTCACTACACTCCGGCCTGGGCAACAAAGTGAGACTCTGACTCAAAAAAAAAAAAAAAAGCTATTGTATTACTACTCAAAAAGTCTACTACAGATCCACAACCTTTATTCAAAACCCTTGAGAACAAAAGTGTTTTTCAGATATTAGAAAGATACTACGGTGCTCAACAATTTTCAGAATGATTAGAATAGCATTAAGTGTCCACCTTAATTTTCTTTTCTTTTTTTTTTTTGAGCTGGAGTCTCACTCGTCGCCCAGGCTGGAGTGCAGTGGCACGCTCACGGCCACCGCAGCCTAGACCTGCTGGGCTTAGGGCAATCCTTCCACCTCAGTCTTCGAAGTAGCTGGAACTACAGACACACGCCACCACGCCCAGCTAGTTTTTATAATTTATCATAGAGATGAAGTCTCGCCAAGTTGCCTAGGTTGGTCTCAAACCCCCAGGCTCAGGCAATCCTCTCACTCTGGCCTCCCAAAGTGCTGAGATTACAGGCTGAGCCACTGCGCCCGGCCCACCTTAATTTTCAAACTCAATTTTGGGCAAGACCAAACAAACACATCAATATTTGCATATTTACTGACTAAGGCAAGTGGGAAGCAGAGAGCCAGATAGAAAGAAGAGGCATCTGTGAGGACGTGGAGCAGACCACCACCCAAACTTAACGACCTGCCCCCATCAAGGGGAAGGTTTACAAGCACTCCACCTTGAGCAGTCACTTACCATTGCTTTGCTAAACTCTGGGATGTCCGCGTGGCTCCCTAAACTACCACTGCCATGCTTCTTAGCTTTAAACCCCTCCCCTACCTTGGGGAGGTGAATCTCCATCTCCTCTCTCTTCTCTCTCTCTAATGTACTTTCTAAATAAACTATATTTTCCAATCTAAAAAAAAGGAGGGACAAGTTAGTTCCCTTAACTTTCTATTGGACAGTGTGGAAACAATATGGAGCTTTGAAGCTAAGCAGCCCATGTTCTAATCCAGGCTCAACCATACAGGAAAGTTAATTACACACTCTAATCCCCAGTTTCTTCATCTGTAAAATGGAGATAATAATGATACCCACCTCACTGCATTTTTAAGAGGATTACATAAAGAAACACAATGTCCATGGCTTACAAATAGCCATTCCCTCCACCTAAGTACCTTTTTTCCAAAGACCACCCACATGCTCAGTGGGGTCAAGTAGGACTTGCCTATTAGTTACTAGGCAAATTTTATAATATAAAACCAACCATGAAAATATTACTTTCAAGCTAGACAGGCACTGTGGTTCACACCTGTAATCCCAGCTATGCCAGAGGCTGAGCAAGAAGGATCACTTGAGGTCAGGAGTTCCAGACCAGCCTGGGCAACATAGCCACACTATCTTTTAAAAAGGAAAAAAAAAAAAAGAAGAACAAAAATGTCAGAACTCCTGTGTAGATTAAAAAGCATGCTGGCTGATTTCTGAAGTCAGGGCAGTTTCTCAAAACACATTCTAACCAACTCTGCCTGCTCTCCCAATACCCCTTGTCTTCCACACAACAAAATGCACACCCAAACGGGTGATTAGTGAAAACAAACTACTATAAAGTGGACTCTTTTAACTCAAAATACAACTACCAGAATGGCTGGGTTTTACAGAAGAGAGAAATCATTACAATATTAAGACTTCATCACTTATACACAACCAATGTCCAAAGAACCCACACAATTTTTTTTTCAAAATCCAGGATACATATAATGGGGGCACCCACACCATTTAAATACTTTTAGGAAATAAAGCATAACAAATTTCATAAATGACCCACTAAATAGGAAAAGCATTAAGACTGGTAATTTCGGGCAGATCTTTGCTTCTAATGGATTTCTGAACTTGTCAATGTACAAGATGATGGAATCCTGTTACTATTTATTCTAAACTCAGTGTATCCAACTCAAGAACATTAGTTTCCTGCAGATCCTATGGGGCGGCGGGGGGGGGGACATCACAGGGCACGGACTTGGTCTAACAGCACAAGTTCTGAGTGGACTCAAGGCTTCCCAGTTAACAATCTCCCCAAGGTAGAGCCTATCCCCTGCACAACCTAGACCTCCACCACACCCAACTTAAGAAAAGAGGTCTCGGCAAGTTGGCAAAGCTCTTGTGAAATACACCGAAAGCTTTCCCTACATGTCAATACATTTTTACCCGTCACTGTTAACGCTACCAGAAAGAACCCATCAGGCCCTCGCATTCCATCAGCTTTAAGAATGTCACCTGCCATATGCCCCAGAGGAGTGCAACACATGGACTCCCAACCCTGCCCCAACACCAAACGAAAGAAAGAAAGAAAGAAGAACCGATGCCGTTCCGTGTTCTGGTCCCATGCTGCTTGATGGGGAAAGACGAACTAAAAGCAGATGGACCAGCCACCTCCCAAGTCCCTCCAAGAGTGATTAAACAGTCTTAATCCTCCATACTCACACTTTTTCCGCCACCAACAGGAAACTCCAAAGAAAGGGGAACAGAAAAAAAGCCTCTCTCTGCTAAGAGGAATAACGGCGCTGCTGCCAGCCCCCACCGCGAGTGCACACACGAAAAGGCACGGGAGGAAGTGACTGGGGTGGGGGGGCGGCTGGCGAGCCCGGCTGGAGTCCTCGACCGCCACCCCGCTCCGGGGGTGCCCCCGACATCTGGAGCGACAGCTGCCACCCGGAGGCGAGGGCCGGGGAGAGGGGGCCGCGGCCCGGCGGGCGCGGAGCGGCGCCCGCACGTCCGGCGGCTTCCTCGGCCAACTCTCATCTCGCCTCCCCGTCCCTCCCGCCCATCCCATCGCGCGCCCTCCGGCAAGAAAAAGGCCCGACGGGAGCGGAGGCACCGGAGACAAAGAGGCCGGAGGGGGCTGCGAGGGGCGCCGGAACAATGGGGACGACGTGCGAAGCCCGAGTCCCGGGGAGGACAATGAGGGGCGCCGGGGAGGGCCGCCGAGCCCGGGCCCGCCGGCGGGGAAGCCGGGACGCCAGGCCCGGCCGCGCGGTCGGGGTCGCCGCGGGCCGGGCCGGGCCGGGCCGGGCCGGGGCCGGCGGGCCTGCGCGGGGCCGGGCGGGACTCACCGGCGTTCTGGTCGCGGGGCCAGAGGTAGTAGGTGGCCGGGATCACGATGAGCCCCACGAAGGAGGTGAGGAAGTAGAAGAAGGTGTTCCCGCTGTCATCGTACTGGAACTGCTGCCCGGCCATGGCACCCCCCCCCTCCGCCTCGCTCCCCTCGCCGCCGCCGCCGCCGCCGCCGCCGCCACGACACCGCTCAGCGCTCGGCCCCCGACGCCCCGGCCGCGTGTGGCGTAGCTCCGACTCCGCCGCCGCCGCCGCCTCCCCGCCCCCACTCTACTCTCACGGACACGCCGCCGCCGCCGCCGCCGCCGCCGCC